>RCWM02000391.1:830000-1052479 GCA_003667255.2 Euschistus heros
GAACCCGCGATCTTGGGTTTAGTAGGTTGCTAAGCTAACCACTACACTACAGGTGACCCCTGATAGGAGCTTTTTGGTTGTCTAGTAAATTTGCGATGCGTAGGTTCAAAGTGGTTTTAGCATTTAGTATTTTAGTCAGCGCTTTAGTTTCACGGAAGATTGTTAATGTAGTAGAACGAACATTAGTCTCAGTCGCTCATTCAAAGTAAGCCACATCTGTACATAAGAGCCACATTTATTATCCATCTATCGAAAGTTTTGTTATTAATAGCTTAAAACCGATTTCTGTATTAATTAAATTAGCTTTTGTAAAAATAAAAATATACCGCACAACCAGAATGAAAGTAGTTCATCTCAAAAATTAATTGTAGGTAGCTTTTAAATTTATTTTATTTTTGTCATCAAGGTAAATATTGGGCTAATTATCTTTACAAGGTAAAGAAAGTTTTCCTTTATTTTCTATTAAACAATAATTTTTTTATTTGCTTTTTATTTCAATGAAGGGATTGTCATAATGTTTTATTTACACAAGTAAGCGATTTGTATGCCAAATGAGAACGCCATGTTTTTTAGGTTTCAAAAGTAAATCTCTCAATGAAATCGAAACAAAATCATTACGTTAAACATATCATTCGAAAGCTTATTAAATTTTCAAGTTTTTGTTAGATTTGCAGTGTTGTGTATAGTTTTTTTTTTTTTTCGAAAAACGGTG
Source organism: Euschistus heros (assembly GCA_003667255.2). NCBI lineage: Eukaryota > Metazoa > Arthropoda > Insecta > Hemiptera > Pentatomidae > Euschistus > Euschistus heros. The sequence continues at coordinate 830,713 of RCWM02000391.1, forward strand.
AGCGTTGAAGCAATATAAGACATTGAGACTTCCCCAAATATGGTGAAGATCAAGCTGTTCTTTAGATATTAAGTTTGTAAAATTTAAGATTACAGGTATTATAGAAAATTTAATGCTAAATCCGAAAATGTGGTCAAAATTTGAAAATTATTTAAACAAAATGAAGATATTACAGCTTTTATGAAAAAAAAAACGTGTTTTCCTCAAAAAAGGCTTCGATTTATCGTATATGTGCAACGGATTGGAATAGAAAGATGAGGTCTGCGACATTCTGCTACATTTTTGATCTAGTTCCACCAGTTTTTTTTTAACAAAGAGATCCTCACCCTGTATACGTTTCTAGTACTTGAAGCAAATGTTTACAAAAAGTGAAGTAAAATTTTTTTTGTATATAAAAAAACTAACGTATAACGGATAATAACGAACGTTTTGTATTATATATTATATAGTAACGTATATCTCGAAAATCGTTAATAGTTCGACAAATATGTATATACATAATTTTAAAGGAAATTTAATTAGCTTTAATTATGATCTGTAGCATATTTTCCTAGAGTCTACGAATTTATAGTTATATTTCGAGATGTAATCGCAAAACACAAAAATGGAACCTTCTCCCCTTCCCCTACAGTAAGTTGATCCCTAAGGGCGGGGACTTTTAGTATGTTTACCATCTAACACTTTACACTATGTTTACTGACTGGGCTACTAAGGTTCATGAGTTATCACGAATCGTTCTAGATAGATTCTGATTATTCTGAGTCTTCCCGTGGATCGAGCCTTCGGCAGCTAATTTTACAGAGAAAAACCAAATCATAATTTCCCATTAAGAGCATAACTCCATGACACGGTCGGTGCATCATGCTTCCACTAAGCTGATCGTTCTCACTCCTTGGATGAGAAGGGAGAGTACTTGGCTAGAGAAACCTGGGCAACATGGTCTTTGAGAAACCGTAATTCATTTGTGACGTCCTTAATACAGGCATTTTTCATGCGTTTTATCAAACATTAAGATAAAAAATTTTGAATTATTTGAAAGAATTTCTTCCTGATTAATTAAATCAATTTATTAGTAAAGCAATGTAAAAGGGCTCATCTATTCATCAGCTTTAACAAAAGAAAATCTAGGTTGGATTGATAAACAAAGGATTCTCAGGCACATTGTGTATATCCTCGAGTCCATTATGAAGTAAGTTTAATGAATAAAGGTAGCATTTAATCAGAAAAACCCATATTCATAAAATTTATCGACAATTTCATGAAAAACTACGTTGACGCACTAACAAACAGATACATAATATGGCAACAGTAATAATTTCCTGACATAACTCAACGGAGGCTGAAAAGGAAGTGGATGAGGGATCTCCTAGTCTAATCTCTAATAATTTATTTTCACGCCTGGAGATTGTACCACTGAGTGCTGACTCCCTCATGCCTGATCATGTCTGTTGTTTTAATGTAGCTTCACATTCACTGGTTGTCTATTGTGTACAGTTGTGAATAAAATTATTATGATAAAAAAAAAAAAAATGATTTAAAAATCATTAAGGAACCAAATATTACTATTATTTTTTAGTGTATATATTAGTTATTTCATGAATAGTCCAAAATGCCTGGAATTATTGTATGCATACTCGTATGATAAATTAAATAATTGAGAAACAAAAACATAAAAATTCAGAAACTATCTTTGTCCCAAACGTATTACCATTCCAGATAGCAGCGGACAGTATAATAATTCCATTGAATTATAAAACCAAAAATGTATATCATTTAAACAAAAATCTGGATAAACATTTCCAATAGCCCCATTTTAAATTTTTTTCCAATAGGAAGAGAAAAATCCAATGAGACGTATGTGAAATCCCAAAGTGAACCCTAAAAATTTTACCTACATGGGTCCTTCCCCCATCCACGATGGATATATTTCAGATATGTGTTAGATATCCTCAGGTGTGTACCGATATTTGATTTCCTGTCTTACGTTTTTGAAAACTTTAGTATATGCAGGGTGTTCAATATTCGATGGCTAACCCTTTTTTTTTCCCACAGTTTTTGAAATTTTGAAACGAAACTCTCAGGGTCTTAAATGTGCCAGATACAGTTTCTTTTCAGGTTATAGTCTGCTCTCTAATCTTCTCCAACGACCCTAACTTTGGGATTCCCAATGGGATGTGGTATTTTTTACGACGGATTTCTATAGAAAATCAAATTTTGAATCGATTTTATACCGGTTAACTTTTTTTATCCGGGGCACCGTTTCGCCACAAATCGCGAAAAATCATTTCAAGAAAATAAGCAGTACCAGTCGCGGGAAGGCCTTAATTTCAAAATTTTGTTCAAAGTTTATTTTATTTTTGCAATCCCAGTTTTAGACTGCTTACTTTCTTAAAATGATTATTAGAGATTTGCAGCAAAACGGTGCCTTGATAAAAAACAATTCACCAGTATAAAATCGATTCAAAATTTGATTTTCTATTGAAATCCGTCGTAAAAAAATACTACATCACATTGAGAATTCCAAAGTTAGGGTCACTGGAGAAGGTTGGAGAGCAGACTATAACCTGAAAAGAAACTTTATTTGACACAGTTAAGACCCTGAGAGTTTCGTTTCAAAATTTTAAAAACTTTGGAAAAAAAAGGGCCACCCATCGAATATTGAACACCCTATATAATCCATGTAACATACTGCTGTTTTGTTGAAAAGTTTGTATGTTTTAGAACTGAACATGAATGTTTAACATCCGAAACTAGTTTTCAAGTAAAATAATTCCAATAGAAATGGCAATTAATTCATCAATTCTAATTGTATTGATCCTTCTATACCATCATGGTGTACCTTAAGTTAATTGCGTTTGTGTTTTTTGAAGTTTAAATATAGCTTTTCTTCATTGAACGAGTTCGTGTTGCTGGGCAAGATTGTTTTCCATTGTTAGAGAAATGCTGGTCAACATAAAACATTAAAGTTAAATAAACTAATAAAAACGGACCTTTCTGTGAGTAGTTAAAAACATACATATTTAAAAAAAAATTCTCCCGCATTCCTACTTAACATCTTAGGCAAATAATTTTCTATTCTAAAGATTTTTACTGCTATCAAGATTATGCATTATCATAAAAGAACTGTATAAGAAAAGATTAGTTGGTAAAAAATAAAAAAATCAAATTTCAACAGTCACTGGTAAGATAGATTTAACTCGATGATTCACAAAATAAGCATTAGCAACTTTATTGCCATAATTTAATAATAACATTTCTCTTCGCAACAATTTTAGGGTCATTGCGAAAACACTAAAAGAGAATTGATAAAGCAGAAACAGTGGGTTCGGAAGTAATAAGCCAACATAATGACATCGCCACTCGCTCCTAGGCACGAAATGTCCCTTTACACAAGGATTTATTACTAATAGGGAAGAAAAATCCTTAATATTTAGTTGTCTGTAGATTAGTTCTGGAAAAACTTAAAATGAAGAGAATGCCGTTATAAAACTTGCATGAGAGCTACATATAAGATTATTCGTCCGACCCAATTTTTTTTTTTTTTTTTTTTTTTAATCTAAAAGCTCGTCAAATTTACTGTTAGAGAATATACATAAAGTTTTAATCGGGTCTTTTAATCTCTTAAATACACATGCAAAAACGCTAAAGATCCCGTACGTTTATGAAATCGACGTTTTTTTGAAATATTTTTCGCTATAACTCCGAAACTAATTGTTCTACCTAAAATTTCATTTTTTCATCTCAAAGCTAGTTAAATTTACTATTAGATCATATATATTTACTTTATATTAAACGGTAATGCCAACGCTAGCATGCTAAATGAGTATATTTTGCCAAAATATGAAAATTATGACATGTTCAGTGGACTGGGGTGGTTATTTAACGGAATTAAATATAAATTATATATATATACGATCTAATAGTAAATTTAATCAGCTTTGAGATGAAAAAACGAAATTTTGGATCGGACAAACAGTTTCGGAATTATAGCGAAAAATATTTTTTAAAAAACTTGGATTTCATAAAAGTATGGGATCTTTAGCGTTCTGGCATGTGTATTTCCAGAGACCCGATTAAAACTTCATATATAGAGTCTAATAGTGAATTTTACCAGCTGTTAGGTAAAAAAAAAGAAATTTTAAGTCGAACGAATAGTTTTGGAGTTATAGTGAAAAATATGCAAAAAAACAAACAAAAAAACAACGTGGATTTCACAAAAGTACGGTTTTTGTTTAGCGTGCTTTTAAGGGATATTATTAAAACTTCATATATAATAGTCTCATAGTAAATTTAATAAGCTTTAAGAGGAATAAAAATTAATTTTGAATCGGACAAATAGTTTCGGGTTATAGACAAAAATGTATGACAAACATACTTTCGCGAAGAAGTGGCACTGACCGCCAGTTGGTCAATTTCTACACTTTTTCCCAAGACCAAATCTTCACGGTAAATGGTCCGATTTCGGAGAATTTTTTTTGAAATTTTGTAAGTAATAATCTCAGCTACAATTAATAATTAAGGACTTTCTTCGAGAAAAGCTTTGTTTTCATGTTTCGTGTTGTTAGATAAAAAAAAACGAAAATAGTCGAATTTTGTGCGATTTTGGGTATGAAGTCTGCCACTGTAGCAAGCTTCAGATTCAGCACCCTAAAAAACATAAAGATCCGATGAGAATAAAAGTTCAGCAGTTTTTTTTTTCTTGAAAACGGACTTTTCAAGCCTTATTTTACTGCACTATTTACCCTAGAATGAAGTCCAATACGAGTAAGATGTGTGTATATAATTAAAAAAAGAAAAACAATTCTGGGACCCTTGACCCTGCCGGCTAAAGAAAGAATAAAATGGAATATGTTTTAGGGGTTGCCCTAGTAACAGTCGATGATCATATGTTTTCTATATTTTTTCCCTAACCTCTGATTCAGTTTCCTGTAGGAGATAAATTTCCAAATTAAATAGGTTAATCCTGCTGACCGTTTATGTCCTTATATTCTTTATTTTATTCATGCTTACCTGTATGATTTTATGGTTTATTTCCAAAGGAGAGTAATTTTGTCTAAATAAAATGCGATAAAACGAAATAAAATTTTGTTTTTGTATTATATTAGATAACTAGAAAGTATAAAGTATTATATTAGAAAGTATAAAGGAAAGAATAACTAAACTACAGAAACTATCTTTTGCAACCACTAACGTTTACAACAAAAAAACCCTGTCCACAAAAGCAAAAATAAGACACTACAACACTGTCGTTAAACCTGTGATTTTATACGGGACAGAAACCACTTGCATTCCTAGTCTGGAAGAATTACTAAGGATTAAACGGAGAATTCTGAGAAGGATCTATGGCCCCAAAAAGACTCAAGAAGGATACAGGCTTAGACCCAACCGGGAAATCTATAAAGATACAAAGGACATAGAAACGGAAATCCGGGTTAGAAGACTGAAATTCTATGGACATATGATCAGAATGGTCCTGGAAAGACTAAATAAGCAAATATTTCAGAAAATCCATGGATATAAAAGCTCAGGAGGATATATGAAACAGATGAAAGAAGAAACGGAAAGATTAGGTATAACGGACCAGGACTGTCAGGACAGAGAAAGAGATAGAAACAGACTTAAGGAATTGAAGGTTGTTGTGGGCAGAAGATGTTCAAAAAAGGGAGTGGCGTGGACAGAAGAAAGAAAAAAGAGACACGGAGAAATAATGAAAGAAAAATGAAAGGAAAGAAAAAACAAGAGAGGAGCCAAAAATTGATATTCGCGTGGTCTCCAAGGCCAAAAAAAAAAAAAAAAAAAACTAATTCAATTTTTTTTTTTTTTTCGGTTAAATGATAGTAATTTCATTTGAGATTTCCCTTTTTTTTTTGTTTTATTGTACATTCTGAAATTTCATGCTAATGAAATGCAATGGTTTATGCCAATATAAAACACCGAATTTTAATTACAATATTGAATTTTTTGAGACATTCATAGACCATATTATTCACATAAACATTTTTCAAGGTCAGTATCTTACTATATTTTAGAACCAACACTAGACAAAGAAATCGAACAAGATCGGTCAAATCCAGGTGAATTTTTTTTATTTCGTATTAGGAGAAACAGAGTCAAAAGGAGCTGACTCATTAGTGAGCTAGTGTTATTTAATATAACCAGAGTTGAGCTCCTAACACCTCCTAATATCAAACTATCAAACTACGCGTAACGTCCTTGCGTTCCCCGAAGACGTATCGCTTTTGATTAATTAGGCCACCGGTGAAATACGTTCTATATTAAAAAGTAACTGTACTATAATTATATAAATCGTAAAAAAGGTTATAAGAATTATGTATTTTTCCACAATATATCCATAAATGAATCCAAAACTTAAAAATAAATAAAAATTCCTCTTTTAAATTCGGGGAAAATCGAATCGAATTCGAAAGCAATGTTTACACGTTGGGAGATATTTGTTCGAACTGAAGCATGAAAAACGGTTTACTGTATTCCTTCACCCATCCTGTCAATACGTTTATTAAATTTCGCTGTATTCGAGAGAAGTAGTTTGGATTTCACACTCGCGCGCACATTTCGAATTTCGTAGAATAGGGCACGTCTATAGATAAATCACTGACCCGAAAATGACCACTACGGTACAGAACGAGTTATTGATTTGTTTTCTAAAAATTAAAAAAAATTAAATTAAATGTAAAAATTAAATAATATTATAAAAATAAAAATAAAATTGAAATTAATATAACAAAATAAAAATAAACATAACAAAATAATAATAAAATCATCAGCTAAAATAAAAATAAAAAAAAAATTGAGAAAAATTAACATATAATGCATACTTTTTTATATGGAATATATCTTTTCGAATATAGCTCTTATTATAATTATTCAAATTAACAAGTTGTTATTAGTACGTTATGTTGCTATCCAAGCATTCCTTGGATTATATTTTTAACCTAACTTTAATATGACAGAAGTATAATTAATAAAATAAAATTTAAAAAAAGTATATATGAATTTTTTATATGTCAAGGAGTTATAGGTAAAATGCGATTAAAGGAAGTACTTTATGCCACCTTGAGATTGCGAACAGAAATATTATATCTGACGAGATTTCTGTATGACACTATCCAGTAATGAGAATATAATTCTGAAATTATTAGGAAGGAAATATACAGGATATAAACCAAGAAAGATCACGGAGGTTTCAGAAGAATATGTTTTAATAGGTCCACTTGTTTAAATAATGGAAATATTAAAAAATAAAATAAAAAAAATATTTTGCTTTAAAGCATTAATATACTTAAACCTATCAAAGTCAACGATAAAGAATTAGAATGATTCTAAAATGGAATAATTAGATAAATAGTGAAGAGAACGTCAGTCAAAAGAAAAATCAAAGGTTGTAAATGTTTAAGTTTTAATTGCAGAAGTTATCAAAAAAACAATTATTTGAACTGTACAATATTTATACATCAAGTAAATGTGCTGTTAACTATTACAATAACGTAGCAAAACTTGAAAAGTATTACTCATCAGTAGCACTTAAATAAAAATTCTACACTAGAAGGTCTCTGGGCCATCTTCTTTATAGACGCCTCGGAGGATTATCAGGAATGGTTTGGGAAGCAAGTTGAAAAATTAGGGGATTTGAGTGGTTATCGAGCTTACTATGAAAGGATTGATATCAGGTTTGGGCTAAATCTGCAACATATGGAACATTAAGATCTTTATGGATAAGTTTATTGGTGACAAAGTAAGGTGCATTGAGGATTTTTCGAAGGATTTTGGATTGTAAGGATTGGATACGAGATGAATTGGATGGTTTAGTGGAGCCCCAAAGCTCAACTCCGTACGTCCAGATAAGTCTAATCATAGTCATGTATGGTATATAAGTTTTTTGTAATTAATTAGGAGCTTTGAACGTTTGTCTAGTAAATGTTGACGTAGTCTGTAACGACGGATAGTTTCTTGTCGTTTTAGTCTTGTCATTTAAATTGTAAAAAAGGTATTTGAATTTTAAAGAAAATTTAAAAGTATTTGAATTTTTATTAAAAATTACTGCTTTCTGGGATATGTTCTACAAAATTATTGTTACAAGGTACAATAATTCTGACAAAAATACATAAAAACTATGTGAACATTTATTATATTATATAATATATATAACCTAAGCAGAATTTAGTTTATAAGGTGTATTAAATAGCAATTTTATCTCCCATCATTATTTTATTTTAAAAAAAAATATAATGATACATGATTCTTAAATAGGCGATATTTCATAGCTATTGCCACATTTTATATCCCAGAAACATGTAAACACATAAATTGGACGATAAATATGAAAAATGTATTGACAATGTGAACTAATATTCATCTGATGTACATTTTATATAATGAATTACCATCCTGTGTCCTATAAGATACATTTGGATCGGTTTAATGAACATAATCTTAACGACTAAAGTCTTATCAATTGTATTACATCTAATTGTCACCATTTCTGCAAATATTAAAAATATAATTGTTCTATTCCACTGATATAATTTTTTCAAAATTTATTATTGATATTATTACTATTCTTAAAATATTATAATTACCTTAATAATGATAAATCTTACAGAACATTAAATCAGGGATCACACATTGCCCATTACTATCACTGACTACAATGAGGTCTAAAGGTTAAGTTAAATCTTTAATTTGTTTATTAATAGTGCATAGTGGTCACATACTTTTTGTGCGCCTGTTTTAAAGTTCACAGCTTTGTCCAAATTTTTTGTAATAAAAATAGATTCTAAATTTTTTCTTCTGTAATTGTTTTTTTAATAAAATAAAATATTGTTTTTTTTTAAATAAAATTTGTGATTATTATTGATTGCATGTTGTGCCAATGCTGTCTTGATATTTTTGATGTTTTTGGTGTCCGAATTGTGCTGTTTGAAATCATCAATGCTCTTCAATGCTTTGTCAATACTTTTTTCATATTTATCGTCCATGTATGTTTTTACATGTTTAGGGCTTGAAAAAAAGGCAATAGCCATGAAACGTCGCCTATCTAAGAATCATGTAGCATTATATTCTTTTAAAAATAAAATAATGATGGGAGATAAGATTGCTATTTAATATACCTTTGTCAACATTTTTGTTTTGTTTATTTATAGTTCCTTGGTTAAGCCTATTCTTATAAAATATTTCAGAAGAAAATCCCCACTGTCCATCAAAAACAAAATCATTCTGTATAAATCGGTCATGAGACCATTACTGACGTACGCCTCTCCCGTATGGAGCTACACTTGGGACTCAAACTATAAAAAAATTGAAAGGGTGCAAAACAGATGCATGAAAATAATAAATGACTACCCCAGATGCACAAAAATAACTTGCTACTCGAATTAGATTTTCAAACAATTAAACAATTTATTCACACACAGACCAGAAACTTTTTCAACTCTACAAACAATTCAGGAAATCCTATAATTCAAACAATAGGCAATTATAAGAAGCAATCCTTAAGAAGATACATACACAAACGTACAAACCACATACTACTATAACAATATTTTGCTAATAAGACATCCAAAAGTTATTGTCTCAGCTTGAAATTGAATTTATTAGAACACAAATAATATATAAGTTAATTATCCAAAATGTTGATTGACTTAACGTACAAAAAGTTAATAAATTATGCATTTTAGTTTAATAAATTTTATTATGTATTTGCTTTTATGAATCTCTTTTTTTTTCTTTTTTTGTAGGTTTTTTTACTATTTTTCCTACTGTTAAAATAAATGCATTCCGAATTATACCCATTTTAGCTAAGCTCAGCTGAATATGTAGTGTAAATTGTTTTATTACTAAAACATGTAACAATATTTAATATGTGCAATTGTAAACTGTTTAATCATTTGAATAAAACTTTTATTATTATATTATTATAAAATAGTAATCCCATCATATGATAATTAATTAGTTTAATATTTTTCAAATTTAAATTATTACCTCATTAAATTCCTTAAAATGAAACTGAGTTATGGTACCTAACAAAACAAGAAAAAGGACCCTTGATTTAAAATTGAGATATAATTTAACTACAGTATAAATTACAATTACTATATTTAAGTCAAATACTCAGTAGCCAATATTTAATAATATAATAATGTAGTATTAACATACAATAGTTTCAAAATAGTGCCTTGCTGTGATAAAGAAACCAAAGAAGTTCGATAGGGGAACCAAATCAGAACTTATGCCCTCAGGCAAAGTTATTATAATATATTTTAGAGCTTATTCTAGAGTTTAATTTGTATATATTGGAATAAAATATGACAATTTTTATATATATATATATATATTTATGTATGACAATACATTTTTTAAAATGATATATGTATCTTAATTTTTAGGGAATTTGAGCAAAAATAAATTTATAAAAAATATCAGAATCAATCATCAAAATTATTAAAATTATTCGTTTTACTATACAACATAATGCTCTAAATTAAGTTTGTTTAATTTATTTACCTACTAAATACGTTAGTTTTACGTTTCTAGAATTTAAATTTATTTAGTATTTTTGATTTTGAGACATTTTAGGTATTTAAGAAATATGTTTAGGTTTGCAATATTTAATATTCTGTGAGGTAAAAGTGTAACCAATATTATAAATAACATCGAAATCGTAATTTTTTTTTTAAATTTTATTTATTTTTTAATCTCAAGTAACGGATAGATCCTATGTATTTGAGTTCGGATTGTTTAAGAAGATTTATAAATATAAAAATTTGCGAGCACATTTAAATTATTGATAAACCAGAAAACAAATCCAAAAAAAAAAAAAATGACAATAAAAGAGAAATTTTATCTTTTACTTTACGACTTAATGCATTAAATTAAGTATTTCTTTTCTTTTTTTTATTTGCTTACCTGCTAAATACTTTTTTTTTTCTGTACTATACGTTAGTTTTACGTTTCGAGAATTTAAATTTATTTATTATTTTTGTTCTATTGAAACATTTTAGGTATATACGAAATAAGTTTAGGTTTGCAATATTTTACTTAATGTTTTGTGAGATAAAATTGTGGCGAATATTAAAAATAAACCAAAATCGTAATCTTTTATTTATTTATTTATTTTAATTTTATTTTATTTTTTAATCTCTAGTAACGGTTAGATTCCTTGTATTTGTTGATTTCCGATTGTTTAAGAAGATTTATAGATATGAATATTCGGGAATACATTCAAATTATTGATAAACCAGAAAACTAATACAAAAAAAATGACAATAAAAGAGAAATTTTGTTTTACTTAACAACTCAATGTTTTAAATTAAGTATTTCTTTTTTTTCTATATTTTTTTTTTTAATGCTCTACCTTAAATGTTTTTTTTTTTCCTACTATACGTTAGTTTTACGTTTCGAGAATTTAAATTTATTTATTATTTTTTCTATTGAAACATTTTAGTTTTTACGAAATAAGTTTAGGTTTGCAATATTTTACTTAATTTTCTGTGAGGTAAAAGTTTAACCAATATTATAAATAACACCAAATTTTTTTTTTTTAATTTTATTTTTTTTTAATCTCAAGTAATAGTTAGATTCCTATGTATTTGAGTTCGGATTGTTTAAGAAAATATTAAGAAGATTTATAAATATAAAAATTTGCGAGTACATTTAAATTATTGATAAACCAGAAAACTAATCCAAAAAAAAAAAAATGACAATAAAAGAGAAATTTTATCTTTTACTTTACGACTTAATGCATTAAATTAAGTATTTCTTTTCTTTTTTTTATTTGCTTACCTGCTAAATACTTTTTTTTTTCTGTACTATACGTTAGTTTTACGTTTCGAGAATTTAAATTTATTTATTATTTTTGATATTGAAACATTTTATTAAGAAATTTGTTTAGGTTTGCAATATTTTACTTAATGTTCTGTGAGGTAAAAGTGTAACCAATATTATAAATAACATCGAAATCGTAATTTTTTTTTAAAATTTTATTTTATTTTTTAATCTCAAGTAACGGATAGATTCTATGTATTTGAGTTCGGATTGTTTAAGAAGATTTATAAATATAAAAATTTGCGAGCACATTTAAATTATTGATAAACCAGAAAACTAATCCAAAAAAAAATGACAATAAAAGAGAAATTTTATGTTTTACTCTACGACCCAATGCATTAAATTAAGTATTTCTTTTTTCTTTTTTTTTATTTGCTTACCTGCTAAATACTTTTTTTTTTCTCTACTATACGTTAAATTTACGTTTGGAGAATTTGAATTTATTCATTATTTTTGCTCTATTGAAACATTTTAGGTATATACGAAATAAGTTTAGGTTTGCAATATTTTACTTAATGTCCTGTGAGGTAAAAGTGTAAAAAATATTATAAATAAACCAAAATCGTAATCTTTTATTTATTTATATATTTTTATTTTATTTTATTTTTTAATCTCAAGTAACGGTTAGATTCCATGTATTTGTTGATTTCGGATTGTTTAAGAAGATTTATAAATATAAAAATTTGCGAGTACATTTAAATTATTGATAAACCAGAAAACTAATACAAAAAAAATGACAATAAAAGAGAAATTATGTGTTTTTCTATACAACTTAATGCTCTAAATTATGTTGTTTTTTTTTCCTACTATACGCTAGTTTTACGTTTCGAGAATTTAAATTTATTTATTATCTTTTCTATTGAAACATTTTAGGTTTTTACGAAATAAGTTTAGGTTTGCAATATTTTACTTAATTTTCTGTGAGGTAAAAGTTTGAACAATATATAAATCACACCAAAATTGTAATTTTTTTTTTTTTTTAGCCTAATGTAATAGTTAGATTCCATATATTTGAGTTCGGATTGTTTAAGAAAATATATAAATGTATATTTATAAATATAAAAATTTGCGAGTATATTTAAATCATTGATAAACCAGAAAAAGAACTTTTTTAAAAAAAAAATACAATACAATAATTTAATTTAGAGTTTTGATAAACTAGTTTTAAGGGAGAAAAATAGGACAAATTTTTGTAATAATAAACAAAATATAAACGAGAATGTTTTGGATATAATAATAAAAACTTAAATAAAAATTTTGAAATAGTTAAATTATAATGACAACCGATTTGATGAACATTATAATTACATGCTAATTAGGAAAAATAGGAAAATAAAACTTAAAAAACTATCTAAATTATAAGATGATTGTGTATTTTAATTTTTTATATTTTTGTTGTTTAAGTCTAAGAAGTAAGATGAAATGTGTAAACAGTTCAAAATTGTTAGTTAAAGAAATAAGTAACATGCTCATCAAAGAAGTAATCATTACCAGAGAATATTAATAAGAAAATAAAAAAATGATAGATAGTAAAATAAACTATCTAAAATGGACTTATAATGATATTTTAATTTGATTAATAAAAAAAAAAAATATGAAGGAAGATGCCACGTGATGTCCTTTATAAGGACGATGAAGGTTAGACAGAGAAGGTTAAATGCCAGTTCCCGCCAGAAAACATCACTGACCCGCCTAAAATACGTCAATCAGGCGAAACGCCACCCGCTTAAATACATTAAATGTCTCCAGATTATACTAATACTAATATAAATAAATAATGAAATAAAAATAATAAAGTCAATATGTAAAATTAAAAAAAAAAAAATGTTATGAACCTTACCGAAGACTAAAAGGCGAGTATAGATGAAAATGTAAGATATATATAAGAAGAGGATTATATATATAAAGAGAGATAGAGAGATCCAGACGTGCGTGAAGACGGAGCGTGGAGAGAGAGAGAGAGAGAAGAGGGATAGAGATATAGAGTGAGAGAAGAGAGAGCTGAAGGTATATGACGGGGCCGGGGCCGTGGAGTAGACTAAACCCGCACAACACGTCCCCCCACCACCACGCTCTACCCCCACCACTCCACCACGTGCTCTTGTTGTGTTTATACCCCCGCCCCCTTTTCGTGTTCTACCAACACGCCACTTATCAATTTTCCTACGCTATATCAACATTTATGGGAGGCAACGACGTGTTTTATTATGACATATGTTGTATTTATTATAATGTTACAATGATAAAAAGATAAGGATGAAGACAGGATTAAATAGATTATCTTCTTTTAACATAACAATAGGAAAAAAAATCTTTTCATTTGAATAAGTAAAATCAAAAATTAAATTAAGTTATGAAATCCAAACGAGACATCGAAATCCTTTATGTAACAGGGCCACCCAAACACAACAATACAACCTCAATTAAATAAAAATTCCCTGTATAATAGAAAATAAAATTGATTTATAACAAATCAATCCATCACTTGAGGTACGCATGCTGGTATAGAAGGATCAATACATTTAGGATTGATGAATTAATAGCCACTTCTATTGAGATTATTATATTAGAAAACTAGTTTCGAATGCTAAACATTCATCTTCAGTTCTAAAACATACAAAAATTTTTCAACACATCAGTACTATGTTACATAGATTATATATACTAAAATTTTTAAAAAAGGTAAGACAAGAAATCAAAAATGGGCACTCACCTTCGAGGTATATACTCCAGATGAGTATCTAACTTTTAATACTTGCATCCACAAAACACGAGTTGTAAGCCGTTTAAGAATTTTAAACCCACACGCTGTAAATATATATTTAAAAAATACATCCTACACTATTCAAGATGAAGAAATCTGCAGTGCCTGTAAGCAACATATATCTAATAGCCTACGTCATCTTCTTCTCCTGTGCCCGTCATCCACTGTATATAGGAAGAGATATCTGCAGCAATATATAACTGATTCACCTCCTTATGCAAATATAGAGAACATTCTCAATATTGGCAGTATTGAAAAAGAAAATTATATTTACTTATTTTTATTATCAGTTGCTAAGATATACACTGTTCCCGAAATTACTAATTAACTAGTTACTTGCTCTGATGTTATTATTTAAGTATTATTTCCTTTATGGATATGATATATCAGTATTTCTATTTATTTAATCTTTGTTCATGTATATATATGTATATAAGCATACAAATTATTAATTTTTAATTATGTAAAACTATGCATTTATACCAGGATCTAATAATGTGTAGTATGTATATAGTAGGAGTAATATTTTATTTTATTTACAATACAAACTTTACTAAGATGTGCGGTCAGCTATTCATAAGAAGTATGTACTAAATTGTTTATATTTTGAAATATTTGTACAAGATCGTTTTTCTTTAACAAATAAAGTGATTATTATTATTACTATGTTACATATATTATATATACTAAAGTTTTTAAAAAAGGTAAGACAAGGAATCAAACATGGGCACTCACCTTCGAGGTAACTAAAACAGAAATGGACTTCTCACTGAATTCGTGAGAAATAAAAGGAGTAAAAATATTACATCAAGTAGAAAATAGCCTAAAATTAAATACTTTTGAATCACTAGAAATAATAAAACCACATTTTTGTTTAAATGATCAGATTAACATATCCAATAGCCCCATTTTAAATTTGTTTCCCACAGGAACGGAAAAATCCAATGAGTCATAAGGGAAACCCCATCGTAAATCAAAAATTTAACCTACCTGCTCCCTTTTACTGAATTCGTGAAGTCCATTTTTGTTTTAGTTACCTCGAAGGTGAGTGCCCATGTTTCATTTCTTGTCTTACCTTTTTAAAAACTTTAGTATATATAATCTATGTAACATAGTACTGATGTGTTGAAAACCTTTTGTATGTTTTAGAACTGAAGATGAATGTTTAGCATTCAAAACTATTTTTCTAATAAAATAATCTCAATAGAAGTGGCAATTAATTCATTAATAAAATAAATCAATTCATCATCGTATTGCATTTACAAGACTAAAACGACAAGAAACTGATCGTCGTTACTACTTCAACATTTACTAGACAAACATTCTAAGCCCCCAATTAATTACAAAAGACTCATATACATGACTGTGATTAGACCTATTTGGACGTACGGAGTTGAGATTTGGGGCTTCACTAAACCATCCAATCATCTCGTATCCAATCATTAAAATCCAAAATCCTTCGAAAAATCCTCAATGCTCCTTCCTTTGTCACCAATAAACTTATCCATAAAGATCTTAATGTTCCATATGTTGCTGATTTAGCCCAAACCAGATACCTATCCTTTCATTGTAAGCTTCATAAACACTAGTTTCTCAACTTGCTTCCTAATCCATTCCCGATAATCCTCCGAAACGTCTGAACAGAAAATGGCCTAGAGATCTTCTGATATAGAACCTTTATTTTATAAGTCGAGAATTTCTATAGAGGTGCCACTGATGAATAGTTCTATTCAAGTTTCGACATGTTATTACAATCAATATCAACACATTCACTTTTGATGTATATATTTGTACAGTTTTTTTACAATTTTTAAAATAATTATATATATATATATATATATATATATATATATATATATATATATATATATATATATATATATATATATATATATATATATATATATATTACATTTATACTATGACGTATGACATTGCCGTAAGACATTGACGACCAACTGATACATCAAACCGAGAAAGTGACATACATACTTAAGGCTTACGCTTGATAGAAGAATGAAATGGAGCCTACATGTCAGGACAAAAAACAGACATTACTGAGCCTAGACTGTTGTACTCTTTACTTCAAAGACGAACAAAATTACCCTTAAATCAGGAACTAAAATTCATATAATACTCGTTAAAACTAGTATTTACGTATCCCAAATTTATAGACCGGCCACAAAAAAACAAACAAACATATATTATAAAAATACAAACATTCCAATCTAAATACTTAAGAATAGTGACAGACTCCACTCTCTGTGTGTCAAACGAAACGCAAAGTTACATATTCAGTTCCGAGCAATATTAATAAATGGTAGCGCTCCAGCCCCTTTCTTGCGTTCAGAATACCTTTTATCGATTTTAACCATTTTTCGATTTATTTCAATGTTTTAGATGCTTTTCAAGGGGAAAGGCTATATTCCTTTATCTACGCACAAACTCTAAATCCATTAACTTTTGTTTTACCATCTGATATTAAAATGAGATATAAGAACATAATGAAGTGGAAATATAAAAATATTAAATTATAAAACACTAAATCAATGTTGAATTAATATTATACTAAATCATAAGTAATGTTAACGGTTATTGGTTTATTAAATGTTTTAATTACACAAAAAAAAAAAAAAAAAAAAAAAAAAAAAAAAAAAAAAAAAAAAAAAAAAAAAAAAAAAAAAAAAAAAACAAAAAAAAAACGACAGGACTTCTGAAACGACATGGGACGGAGAAAACAAATTCTAAGTATTACCATATTAGAAGGAACAACAGATAGTGACGTTTTAATAATTTAGGCATGTAAATGGAAAAGGCTGTAAGTGCCAAAAATAAAATATAAAAAATTTTTAATTGGAAAGTTAATAAGTTCCATCATCACTGTAATGGAAACAGTGGTAGGTAGGTAGCTATCAAAAAGGGCTTGGTACCAAGAAAGGTACGTACCACTGTTCCCATTGGCGATAGAACTTATTCATTTTTCAACTAAAAATCTTTTATATTTTATTTTTGGCACTTACAGCCTTTTCCATTTACATTCCTCAATTATATAATGACGTTGTTGAATAAATTAATGATGAATATAACGTAAATATTGTATATTGAACAAATAAATAAATTATAAATCATTTCAAACCTACAGCAAAAAAAAAAAAAAAAATTAATTCATTTTTAGATCAGAGAGAGGGAGAAAAAATTCAGAGAGGGTTTGAATCGAATATGGATGAATTTTTAATGCCAATCACTGTATGAATCTGTAAGAGTATTGATGAATTAAATTTATGAATTCTGTAAAAGCAATTTATTGATAGATATTTAAATAATACATTTTCGTGAATAATTTGCAACGCTTCGATTGGTCCCCGATTACTATGAAACAGAAATGAATTTTTTAGAGGTTATAATCTGAAAATCCAATTTAGCACATGGTTTCAATCAATAATAAATAATTCAAAACATGTATATGTGTAAGATGAATTTCTAAGAATAAAAGTTACTAACAATAATGTTATATTATATTTTCCGTTTAATAAACCATTGAGACTGCTCAGTTAAATTGTCATATTTAATTTTTTTTTTGTTTTATATTGAATGTGTTAAGAATAATGTTATTATTAAAAATGTTTTAAACTTGAAAGCTTAAAACTAAAGTTAACTATAAGGTAAAATAGGCAAATTTAAATTATTAATTATAGTTAAAATGTACTACATATATACAGGGAGTTCGGAAGATTTAACGATCTCCAGTTTTTTTTTGTTTTTGTTTTTTTGCATCAATTTTTTTTTTTATTTTACATGGAAAATTTATTAGTAATTACAGAAAAAAAATGGCCTTGATATATCACTAAACAACGAAGTTATAAGGCATAAATGATTGGTTTTGGCCATTTAAAAAAAACCCGTAAGACTTTGTATATAGGTAAGTGACCTTAAATAGGTTCAAAATGAACCTCCCTACCCGAGATAATTTTTTGGCCAACGATCTTCCGAACACCCTGTATAAATGGTTGGTTATTAAGTTGAATATTTTTCTATAAGTTCTAACCTGAAGATGGGAAACGATTTTTTTCCCAAAAAATGTTGTAAAATGTTAAATACACTAGTTACTAAGGAATAGAATGCTAAAATTAGATTATTAAAAATAATAAGAATAAGTCTATATAATAGAAAGTTCTACATTCAAATAATCACTCCAAGGAAAGTGAAAACATAAAAAACAAAGAATAGTATTTCCAAGATAAGATACCCTGAAGGATGTTACGGTTATTCTAATATAAGGATATTGTTAACTATATCACTTTAAAGTATATTACTCTAATTATATAAGTAATATATAAATAATATATAGTATATAATTGGGTGAGATAGAGTAGATAGTGGATAGAAGAGTAAGGGCCCTCGAAGGAGCTCTTCAGTTCACAACTAGCGCCGCGAAGAGGTGACTTCTTCGGCACGTCCCAGCCACTCCAAGGACAATCATTGGCGCTGATTGTGTCCCGCTTTTATTTATTTATTATTTGCCATTTAGTTAGTTTTTATATAATTGTAATAAAAGTAATTTTTTTTTTTTCTTTTTTTAAATCCAAATATACCTAAATTTATTTACAAAACAAAAAATAAAATATTTTGTTAAGTAGATTTTTAATATATTTTTTAATTATTACTACATATTTCATTTAAATGTTTCATTACAACCCGATTTATAACAAATATCTTAAATGATAAATTTGTGGGTTCGGATACAAATTTAGTGGCGGACTGAATCCTGACTCTCCCACCATACCTAAAATAGGTGAATCCGTCCTTCTCCACTAGTTGAAAAACAAACGGACGTTCAGCACCAAAAAAATAAAATAAAAACTAATAAATTTAAACACCTGATAAATTGAATAAAATTTATCATAAATAAACACATATTACCTTAGTTAAAATAAAATCCAAATCTTTTTTTTTTTTTTTTTTTTTTTTAACTATTTATTGATATTTACAACTGTACATCAATATACATCAAGTAAATTCGATAAAATGATTATAATGGCATGTAAATCACTTGTGAAGAACTACTCACTAGTAGCACTTCAAAAATATTCTAAACTAGAAGGTCTCTTGGCCATCTTCTTTTCAGACGCCTCGGAGGATTATCAGGGATGGAGGAGGAAGCAAGTTGAGAAATTAGGGGATTTGAGTGGTTATGGAGCTTACTATGAAAGGATAGATATCTGGTTTGGGCTAAATCAGCAACATATGGAACATTGAGGTCTTTATGGATAAGTTTATTCGTGACAAAGTAAGGAGCATTAAGGATTTTTCGAAGGATTTTGGATTGTAAGGATTGGATTCGAGAAGAGTTAGATGGTTTAGTGGAGCCCCAAAGCTCAACTCCGTATGTCCATATAGGTCTAATAACTGTCATGTAAATGAGTCTCTTGTAATTTATTGGAAGCTTTGATCGTTTGTCTAATAAATGTTGGAGTAGTCTATAACGACGGGCCGTTTCTTGTCGTTTTAGTCTTGTATGTGGATTCCAAGTGAGACGTTTGTCCAAATGGAGTCCCAGGTAGCGGATCTGTTCAACAGGAATTAGAGGAATATCATTAAAGGATACCGTAGGACAGGATGTTGTAGGTTTACGACGGAGGGTAAAGGTTATTTGATGGGATTTATTTGGATTTATTTTAATTCTCCATTTTTGACACCATTCTTGAAGGTTTATGATGTGGGATTGGAGTGACTGGGATGCAATGAAGGGATCATTATTTACTGATAACAAACATGTGTCATCAGCGTAAGTGGTGAGGACAGTGCTAGGATGGGTCGGAATGTCAGCTGTATACACTGTGTAGAGGATAGGAGCTAGGATACTTCCTTGAGGAACTCCGGCAGACTGAGTAAAGAGGGATGAATGGGCGGAATTGTGACTTACTCTAAATGTTCTGTCGTTGAGATAGGATTGCATAATAAGGAAGTATGTAGGAGGAAGGATATTACGGAGTTTGTAAAGCAGTCCCTGGTGCCAGACTCGGTCAAAGGCTTGTTCTACGTCGAGAAAGGCTCCAGTGCAGTACATCCCGCGCTCCAATGCGGACGAGACAACGTCCACCACACGATGGCATTGCTGGATAGTGGAGTGTGACGTTCGGAAACCAAACTGGTGATCAGGGATAATGTGATAGGATTCTAGAATAGGATTCAGGCGTTTCAGAATGAGTTTTTTTTTCCAGGATTTTGCCCATAATGGGCAAGAGTGATATTGGACGATATGAGGATGGGAGTTCAGGTGGCTTTTTTGGCTTAGGTATCATCTTTACTATGGATAGTTTCCAAGGATTGGGAAAGTATGTGGTGCGGAGAACAGCATTATAAATATAGGTTAGGAATAGGATAGCTTTCTGAGGAAAGAGTTTTAGGATTTGGGCTGTAATTAGATCATGTCCAGGGGCTTTGTTAGAGGGTAATCTGTGGACTATGTTAGATACCTCTGAAGGATGGAATGCTTTAGGAGGAGGAGACATTTGGAGTGGAATATTTAGTTCTGCTTCAACACATTGTAAGTGGTGAGGATTAAATATATCAGGATGAGGGTTGAATGATTTAAAGAGGTGCTGGCCGAAAATTTTGGATTTTTCTTCGTCTGATCTTGTCCAGGTTTGGGAATCTGTAAGGAGAGGATGATTAAAGTTTTTGTAATTAAGAAGTTTTTTCGTAGTTATCCATAACGACTTATCAGAAGTATTAAGACTTTGAGTACGGTTTTGTATTTTGAATTTTCTTATTTCTGTCTTAAGTTTGTTGGTTAAGTTGTTGTAATTTTTTTTGTCTGATGGGTATCTAGTACGGTGCCACTTCGCTCTTGCTCTTCGTTTTTCAGTTAGTAAGGTACGAATATGTTGTGGCAGGTTATTCTGTTGTGTACTATGAATTTTTCGTGGTAAAGTATTTTCCTGTATACTAATTTTTACTGATGTTGTAAGTCTGTCAATTGCTAAGTTGATGTCTTCTTTTGTTTTAAGGGGAGTTTTTAAGTCTAGTTTGTTTTCAAGATCATACCGAAACCCGTTCCAGTCTACACGTCCTGTAATCAGTCTGGGAAGAGAGGGTTTAGGAACGGGATTTGAATGCAGGAGAAGCAGAACAGGGCTATGATCTGATGAAAGGTCATCAAGGGATTTGATGATGGTTTGAGAGGATGAAATTTGAGAAGATATAAATATATCGAGAATATCAGGACGTTTTTTGAGGGATGTAGGCCAGTAAGTAGGGTTCAAGGGTGAGAGGACAGAATAACATTTGGAGGTTGAAATACGGGATAAAATGCTGCCGCGGGAGTTGGTTGTTCGACAACCCCATCGCTGGTGTTTGGCGTTGTAGTCCCCTCCAGCAATGAAACGCGGTCCGAAGGATCGGAATAATGAATCAAGGAGGCTCTGAGAAAGGGAATTACCAGGAGGACAGTATACAGCTGAAAATGTTATATGGAAAGGGCGAGTAGAAATGGATACTGAGGTGGATTGAATGGCGTCAATTGAAGTAGAAGGGATAACAGAATGAGGAATTGTTTTATGGATAAGGATGCAAGATCCGCCATGTGAGGTGTTGTCTGGGTGATCAGATCTGTAAGTGATGTAGTCACGTATGTAAAAATATGACCGTTGAGTAAAGTGAGTTTCAGTCAACAGGGCAATGTCTATTTGATTGTCATGGAGAAAAATGTCAAGTTCGTCTCGGTGATTTTGTAGTCCGTTAGCATTCCACAAAATGACAGCTAGAGGCTTAGCGCTCATCTAGCTACATTGAATGGAATTTCCGAAAGGGCTCTGGTGAGAAGGATGATAAGGGGCTTGATGGTATCTTTCAATTCAGATAGGAATGAGGAAAGGATGGCGTTAATATCATTGGTATTTGGATGGGGAAGAGGAAATGTATCTGGAGCTTGCGATGGATGATAAGTCTGGGTAGGAGCGTTGATTAGGGGCTGGACCCTTTGTGGGATGCTAGGAACAGAATCAACCTGTAATGGTATTTGGGGTGAAGGGTTGCTATGTACAGGTGGATGGATCGGATGTGGATATTGCTTCTGAGACGGAAGTTTAACTTTTAACGGTAAATTATGGATGAGAGTGTTCTGGTTTGGGGGTTGAGGTTGAGGTTGGGAGGTCTGGGGATGTGATTGGGAAATTCGAGGCGCCTGACGTTGAGGCTGATAACTGATTTTATCAGAGTACGAAGCTTCTTGTGGTTGATGGTCCGGTGCTGAAGTTGATTGCTGTCCTATTCTCTGGAAATGGGCTTCTTGAGTTCTATTATATTTTTGTGAGCTGTTTATTTCAGGTTCTTGACTTCTTTGTTGTAGGGTTGATTTTGAATTTCTCTGGCTGTGCACACTTTTGTATACTAAACAGCCTCTGTAGCTTGCTGGATGGTCTTGTCCACACAGCGCGCATACTGCAGGTGTATCCTTCGATTTTTGGCATGTCTCAGTTGAATGTGGGCCAACACATTTCACACACCTGGCTTGGTGATGGCAGTAAGTCTTGGTGTGTCCGAGACTTTGGCATCGAGTGCACTGGACTATAGTGGCCCTTCTTCTTGGCTCTTCGAATCTTACGACTGAATATACCAGTCTGGTTACGTCGAATATTTCATCGTTGTTGCCAGCCGGCTCCAAGTCGACGAAGAATAATGGCAATGGAAATTTTTCTCTGGGGTGAAGCACGGAAGACACTTGCCTTACATTATGACCAATTGCTTCCAAATCATGTTTTATGGCGCTCGTGGGGGTGGTAGAATGAAGACCACGCAATACCACTCTATACGCTTTTTCTTCTTTTAATTGGTAACAATGGAATTCATAATTTTTGCTGGTTAGGTGATTGACCAATTTTTTGTAATCATCTTTATTTGTTGTTTTTATTTTTATATCTTTGACCCGAGAGAAGCAGTTGAAATTAGTTTCTCCGATCAGAGCTGATATTTCACGGCAAAATGACATGAAATTTTCAATTTTGGATACAAAGATAGGAGGTGGTTCTGGATCAGATGTGTGATGCGGATTTGGGTTATTATTGTTCGTTGATGAATTAGACGGATTAGATATATTTGGTACGGTGGTTGGCTGTGATTTTTTGGCTGCAGTAGTTTTACTGCGAGTTTGAAGATTATTATTATTATTATTTGATAGATTATTAGTGTTGCTGGTAGTCTTTTTTGATTTATTAGTTTTATTTTTCTTTTTATTTGGCGAATTGCCCGCTGAACCTGGGGCGGCATTTCTATGTCGCTTCTGAAGGGTTCTTCTGGACTGGTATTCAGTTTCACTGAATTCTGAATATGAAAGGGTTTCAGTCTCTGAGTCATCAGATGTTACCACTTCCATTATGTAATAGTATTAAAAAATAATAATAAAAATAACAAAAATAATTATAACTGTGAAGTAAATAATGAAAAACTAAAATAATGGCATAATTATCCACAATATGTTAACTAAAAAATACATTATTCGAGAAATATGATTATAAAATAAGAAAGAAAAAAATAAACTAAAAAAGTTCTTACGTAAAAAAATAAACAAATAAATAAATTAAATTAAATATGTGGCTACGAACTAGAGGTAGCTGAAAACAACAACAGGCCCTTGACCTTGTCTGATAGTGCCGCTGTATTCAAACAAGCGGGAGGATTACGGGCTAGGCTGGCCAGTTAAACTGCCTCACCTATGTATATTAAATCAGTTCACTGTTAATAATGTTTTAACTCACCTCACTCAAAATGTTATTGTCCAAATGATCTATAGTTTATATTGTCACTATTTGATAAATACGAAACTGAAACATAAGTTGAACACACAGTAGAAAATGTCACAAACAGAGAGCGATTCTAAATGTGATGTGCAGAAGCGGCCATCTTGTCTGAGACTAAAAATCCAAATCTAGAATAAAAAAATGTAAAACAAAAAATGTTTTGAACCTTATATATAAAGAGCACAAAGAAAAAACCGACTTAAAGTAAAGTAATTTTTTTGTAAAACAGAGATAAAGCTATTTTAATTTTTCAAACACAATTACAATTAAACAATTGACTGAAATTAAGTACTGCAATGGCTTAAATGTCCATCAAAAATATGTCACAACAGGGAAAAACGTATTTTTCGCTTATAGTTTGTTGAAGCACTGCAAACGATGAAATTGTGAACAAAACCCCATTTGTTCCGGGATAAACCAACTAATTCATCTGAAATAGACAAAAACAAACTAAGTCATCTGAAACTGACTAGAACTAAGTATGTCATTTTCATAATAATTATCTTTGTAATTTACGGTATTATCATTGTTGTTAATGCTATAATCAAATATTATTACCATGGATCACTCACTATTCATGTGCCAGGCGACGAAAAAATTTCTGAGCATTTGAGCTACAAAATTTCATAAGACTCGTGAGGTCAGTGTATTTTGCTTTCTTGATCAATATGAGTGCTGAAAGAGAAAGTTCGGCTTGTAATTTGAGTGTTTCGATTTCATATAGTCAGGTTTTTATTCCGAAAATAGCGAGAGGTACAGCACGTAAAATATAAAATAAAACGTAGCAGCAAATAAAAAAAGGTTAAATTACCTTTATATAGTTGGCCAGGCAGTTCACATTCACCTCTTTCGGTCGAATCAACATCTTTCTTGAATGGTCTGCGTATAACAGCAGACAAAAATGCTCCATTGTATTTTGTGCGGCAATTGTTGGCAGACTCTGTAATTTCCTTCAATGGTTAAATCATAAATGGACATTTTTGCACACATTCTTTATCCAGTAGATCCTTCCAGTTGAGGATAAGACTTTTTATAACATTTATAACCTTGAATGGCGACGGCTTTGCTCGAGAGGTTCTGATAACTTCCCTGAAATCTTTGGGGGTTTCCATTGGATTTTGTAAATTCAATAATCTAACATCCTTATTACACTCCATATAGGAGTGATCTCTGATTGTAAATGTAATCGTGATCTCTTTTAGGCCATAAATGTTGTTACTAATCACAAATTGTGTTAAATGGAAAATTGTAAAAATTTTGTTTTGGCCTCCTGCGGAGTCGCAAAAAAATTGAAGTTGCTCTAAGTCATTATCCAAGTAGTTGTTGATGAAATGAAATAAGATAGTCGCAACTTCGTTGGGGCTCTTTTTAGCAATCCCTTCGTTCATTATCTCTAAGTTGTTTTTTCCCGGTTTTGACCTGTCAGAATGTGCAGTGTCTCAAACTGAAACCAATGATAACATAATATCCATTTGTGAAAAAAAAATGGCTTAGTCGGTTTTTTCCCTGTACCCTTCATATAATAAAAATTTTAAAAACAATCCTGGACTTCCTGTCCTACAGTATCCTTTAATGATATTCCACAAATCCCTCTTGAACAGATACGCTACCAAGGACTCCACTTGGACAAACGTCTTACTTGGAATCCACATACAAGACTAAAACGACAAGAAACTGTCCGTAGTTATAGACTACTTTTACTAGACAAACGTTCAAAGCTCCTAATTAATTACAAAAAACTAATATACATGACTGTGATTAGACTTATCTGGACGTACGGAGTTGAGCTTTGGGGCTCCACTAAACCATCCAATTCATCTCGTATCCAATCCTTACAATCAAAAATCCTTCGAAAAATCCTCAATGCACCTTACTCTGTCACCAATAAACTTATCCATAAAGATCTTAATATTCCTTATGTTGCTGCTTTAGTCCAAACCAGATACCTATCCTTTCATAGTAACCACTCAAATCCATTAGTTTCTCAACTTGCTTCCCACACCATTCGATAATCCTCCTAGGCGTCTAAAAAGAAGTCCTTCCAGTGTAGACTTTTTTTTAAAGTGCTACTGTTATTTTCAAATTTTGTTACGGTATTGTAATAGTTAACAGCACATTTACTTGATGTATATATTTTGGACAGTTGTAAATTTTAAAAAAATTGTTAAAAAAATACAAAATATTTTGAGTACCTTGGATTCATTTTTTATTAAAGAACGATCCTTACATTTTTTCTTTTTTTTAATCTGTTGTAATTGATATAGTTGTAAATTACTTTGAGTAGACGACGGGACGGGAAAGAGGAGAGATTTAGAGTTGACAAGAAGAGAGAGAGAGGAATGCTACGAGAGGGGGGGGCTAGTTGACCAGGTCAGTGGGGCCATGTTGACGTCACGGCCGGGCAATGGCTACATATATCAACTCCCTCTGTGCTCTGTGTCCTATGTCCTGTCCTCTACCATACTCCCACCATCACCCTACTAATACTAGCCTAACCATACTATGTATAATGTAATACTATGGGATAATGTAACACTAGGAACTTCTTTATACATATGTAACAGCTGTGGTATTATAAAGAATAACATGTACATATAAATATCATTGAATTGTTAAAAGAAACACAGGTGATAGTCCAGTCAATAAACACATTGTAGAGTGCATGGAATATGCGATATTATTTTTACTTCATAGCTTCGTTTGGAATAGTTAGAATGTAAACATACTAAAAGTCCCCGCCCCTGGGGGATTAGCTGACGGTGGGGGGAGGGGAGTTCATTTTTTTTGTTTTTTCGATAATACCTCGAAAACAGTTGACTCTAGAAAAATATGTTTCAAACAAACATAAAAGCTAATTAACTTTCCTATAAAATTAATTTTATCCATATTCGTCGAAATTCCAACAGTTTTCGAGATATACGTTATGAAAAATCGATAATTTTAGAAATAAACAAAATGTTTACCTCACTTTTTGTTAAACACTTGCTTCAAATACTAAAAATGTATAAATGAAATTAAAGTAAATTTAATATTCTACAATTTTAATTATGAATTTTTTTCTGAGAAACGATTGTGGAAAGTACTAGAAACAAAGACTAGAAACAAGGACTTTTAGTATGTTTACCTTCTAACTATTCCTAACGAAGCTATGAAGTCAAAAATTATCGCATATTCTATGCACTCTACACCCCTCATTTCAGCACTCATTCATTGACTGGACTATGAGTAGATTAAAAAAAAATGCTAAATTGGCCAAAAATTCGGATTTCGATTTGGCTAGATAATTGATAACGCTTGTTAAGAGAAAATATCAAATGGAGGATGTTATAAACAAAGCCCCACAACTATTAAAGAATAATCAAATTATTTTGATTCTAAATTGCAAAGCCAGTAGATTTATATTACTGCTCAAAATTCTCGTATAACTTTGTAACCTCTCTCGAATGGTACTCGCCACATATCGGTCGATTATCAAACTTCACCTTGGACCACATATTTATAGCTTTTTTATGGCAATATAATTGAAAAGAAAAAGATATCGTGTATAACAAAATTAGTTTAATTTTGTTCCCTGATTTTTGTTTACAAAAATGTAGATAAAGTTTACTCTGATAAAATCGAAATTCCGAGAAAGAAAGAGAAAATATGCAGTTTGACCTATGCTATAAAGAAACACAACTATTTGTTACGTTTTGCATAAAAAATATGATTCGATTCATTATTATTGTCAGTGTGTGGTGATGGCACCCTTTTGTTACTTTATAAGAAATAGAAAAACTAGATGTGCAGCGTGCCTGCAAATGGTATTTTTTTAAAGAGTATTAAATGGAGAAGTTTTTAAAACAATTTGGATTTGGCTGTTGCGCTTACTTTTTTTTATATTAAACCTAAACTTGAAGTTCATAATTTTTATTTTTGCCTTTGACAAGATTTAACGATCTCCCGTTTTTTTGGTATTTGTTTTTTGCACCATATCTTTTTTATTTTACATGGACAATGTATTAGTAATTACAGGAAAAAAAAAATGGCAAAAAATTCGGATTTCGATTTGGCTAGATAATTGATAACGCTTGGTGAGAGAAAATATCAAATGGGGGATGTTATAAACAAAGCCCCAGAACTATTAAAGAATAATCAAATTATTTTGATTCTAAATTGCAAAGCCAGTAGATTTATATTACTGCTCAAAATTCTCGTATAACTTTGTAACCTCTCTCGAATGGTACTCGCCACATATCGGTCGATTATCAAACTTCACCTTGGACCACATATTTATAGCTTTTTTATGGCAATATAATTGAAATTCTTTAAATTTTATATTTGCTAAACCTTCTTTGAGCTATGAAGATGGTATGGTTAAAATTTGGTAGAGATTGGTTCAGTAGTTTTCTTGGTTAGTGATCACAAACGGAAAATGGCTTGTCCTTTTATATAATAGTATAGATTATATAAAAGAAAAGTTATTAACTAATTCATCGGTATTGGATTTATTGAATTTGACCAAATTAAATATTAATTATTACTCATATTGGCAGGCGTCTGACTGGGATGTGAGGAGATATTGGCAAAAGAGTTGTTTAAATGAGCTTAAGGAAGGAGCTTGTCTTATTTCAGGAGGGAGAGTGTTCCAGAGGGTAGCGGATCGGTCTAGGAAGGAATGTTGGTATAATGCTGTTCGATGGAAAGGCGAGTATAGGTCAGAGGAACGTGATCTTGTTGTGAATTGGAAGGGGTCGGAAGACTTGAATTACAAAAGATTATAAATGTAGGATGGGCGATAGTGATAAATGACCCGATAAAGGAATGAACACAGGAAATATAATTTGCGGGTGGATGGGTAGAGCCATATCAAGGCAGTGTAAAGTTGTGAAACATAACACGCCTTGTGGTTATGAAAACAAATCGAACGAAGCTAGTATTGATGTTGTACATGTACGTTATTTGAAATTTATTTAATAAATTCCTGACATACATTTTAATATTATTCCGTCAGTTTAATAATTTACTTATATTTTAAGTTTAATTATCTTCTTTTTTTCCGTAGCTTATTGTGATTGTTGGTACAGGGGAAAAACCATCAGAGTCCTGTTGAAGTAGTTTTGAGAGAAACGCTTTTGAAAGTTTCAAGTTACCTGGATGTTAAAGGAACCACTTATAAAAAATTTTAATGTTTATAATAAACTTTTAATTACAGCATTGGTTTTGATATTATGTTAGTTCTTCTAAGAACCTAAGATGGCATCATCATTTCAAAACCGATAAAAAGAAAACTGATGGTTTTTCCCCTGTACCCTTTATTTATTTTTTTACAACTATTACTATTATTGTTGTTTTTTTCTTATGTTTTTGTACATACTAAAAGTTCTATTTTCAATTGTATTTACTATTTTCTAAAATTACATGTTATGTTTTATATATTCTATTACCTTAGTATGAATTATGGTAGCCAGACTATCGTACAATCTTACTGTACATATGTAAATAATATACCAGAACGAAGATTATTTTTTTTCATCTCATATATACTTTATACGCTAGGATTTGGTTATGATGCAGTCAATATATATTATATTTTAGATGTAATATTAAATGTAATATGGAATCGTAGGGAAATACGATCCGATGGCTTCTGGTGTAGGATGTAAATGTAGATAAAGAGATTGTGCTAGGCCTAGTTGGGGGGGACCGAACTAGATCGATACTACTCCCCAGGCACTATCTAATTGCGATAATACCGCTCTCTCTATTGTACTCTATAACTCTATTATACTTGCTAAATACCATAATATTCGCTGTATATAAATTTATATAGTTTAAATATATTATACACAATTTTTTATTTTTTTTATTTTTATTTCTTTAATCACACCTATTAGAAATGTAACAATCACTAAATTAGCTAAGAACATATGTAACACCTGGTCTGATAGGCATGGGAGAGAGTAGCACTCAGGAGAACTGCCTTCTGGCATGGGTAAAAATAACTAAATATATAAAAATAAATAAATATTAAAAAAGATATACCATCTGCTTGAAGGTAAAAGTCATTAAGTAAAAAAATCAAATTTCTTTAGTAGAGCAAAAAAACGGGAAATGCTCATTAAAAATTTTTGAGATAGTTATAAAGTGAATTTTCTCGTTCTCTATTCTGCATATGTAATATAGAAGTTATATTCACATAGTGACTTTTTATACTCATGTGAAACGATTATATTAACACACAATAACGTTTTGTTAAATTTTGAAAAAATTGCACTCTGTGGCTTTTACCTCCAAGCAGACGATATCTCATCCAGCATCTTTTCAGGCTTAATTCCGGGTATATCAGTCTATTGTGTGAGTATGTTATGCCAATAAAATCTGACACATGAAATCGTTCATAAGGGGTTTGGTTATGTTCGTGTACTGTAGGTACATACAATCTGAGAGAAGTGTACAGTTTGAGATGTACCAAGGAACTTTTCGCGATAGTAATTTTCATTGAAATATTGGTACTTTTTCAAGGTGCATATTTTTTAGTTTCGCATATTTGTTATTTTGTATCTTATTCGAACTGAAATTATACATAGTCGAATATAGTCCTTTAGTGTCCTGTGAAAATTAATAAAGGGGAAGAAACGGTCCTTTTAAAAACGAAAATATTTAATCAATTACAAAAATAATGAATATTATTTTGTCGGGAAAGAGTGGCCAAGGATATCCTTTTATAGGATAACTGCTCCTATGACTGATTGGTTTTATTCGGTTGATACAGGAAACAGGTAGATATTCCCAATAGTCCCGTTTTCAAATATGTTTCTAATAGGAACAAAAAAACCAACCAGTCATAGAAAAAACACAATGGTTTTAACCCATCTCGACCTGATAGACCTTTACACTTCACATCTCCATCCATTAAGTCCTGATATCTTTAAGAAGTCTTTTTCATTTCGCATCTTTAGGTGAGTAGGAACATGTTTTATTTCTTGTCTTATATTCAAAAAAACTTAATATATGTAGCAAAGGTTTTTGAAAATTTCTGTATGTTTTAGAACATATGATGAATGTTTAACATTCAAAACTAGTTAAAAAAAAAAAAAAAAAGAAGAAGAAGAAGTGGCATATAATTTATCAATCCTAATTAAATCTAATTACTGTAAAGTAAATGTTAAAGAAGTCGAAAACAATGAACAGTTTCTCAGGATTGATGAATTAATTGCCATTTATATTGAGATTATTTTATTATAAAACTAGTTTCAAATGCTAAACATTCATCTTCAGTTCTGAAACATACAAACAATTCTCAACACATCAGTACATACAGTACAGTATGTTACATAGATTATATATACTAAAGTTTTTAAAAAGGTAAGACAAGAAATCAAACATGGGCACTCAGCTTAGAGGTAACTAAAACAGAAATGGACTTCTCGCTGAATTCGTGAGAAGTAGAAAGGGGCAGGTAGGTTAAATTTTTGATTTACAATGGGGTTTTACTTATGACTCGCTGATTAGGTGGTTTTAGATAACGTAATAGCATACTTGGAAATACAATTTTTAATCCATCGTGACAAGGGGAAGGGGGCAAGTAGGTTAAATTTTTGGGGTTTACTATGGGATTTCCCTTATGACTTATTGGATTTTTCCGTTCCTATGGGAAACAAATTTAAAATGGGGCAATTGGATATGTTTATCTGATCATTTAAACAAAAATCTGGATCGGTTTTAATCGATTTTATTATTTCTAGTGATTCAAAAATATTTAATCTTAGGCTATTTTCTACTTTATGTAATATTTTTACTCCCGAGTCATTATTAAATGTGTGGTTATTTTCATCATAAATCAAAAATTTAACCTACCTGCCAACTTCAACTTTTCACGAATTCAGTGAGAAGTCCATTTCTGTTTTAGTAACCTCTAAGGTGAGTGCCCATGTTTGATTTCTTGTCTTACCTTTTTAAAAACTTTAGTATATATAATCAATGTAACATAGTACTGATGTGTTGACAATTTTTTATATTTTTTAGAACTGAAGATGAATGTTTAGCATTCGAAACTAGTTTTCTAATCTCAATAGAAGTGGCAATTAATTCATCATTCCTAAGTGTATTGATCCTTTTATTCCATTATGCGTACCTCAAGTGAACAGTTTCTTATCTTTTTAAGCTTGTATAATTATAAGCATTAAATAAAAAGAAAAAAAAGTCGGTTTAAACAACGAACTAAATGTGAGGTAGCCTTGTATTTTTTTAAAGATATTGACGTATTCTGTTTTACCTTCAAAACTGCCAGCTTTATATTAGCGACACCAAACAACCAGTAATCAGCTAAAGGAATAACAGCTACACGGCCATTAAAGGAGTAACATATCATTTTATAAAAGTAGCGAAGTTCCGTTTCTAAAACGAGATAAAACAATTGGATAACAGTTACGAAACAAGACTAACTACGGAGTAATTTGCTCATAACAAGATGGCAGGAGTACGATTTAGGTTTTTTTTTTTATTTCGTGATTTGTTCCGAAGGAAAAGGGCGTTAATTCGCAAAAATTAAAAGGCACATTACTCAAATGCTAAGGCTAAATGGTCGGATTGAGTGCGAACAAGAGTTCACCAATCCACACCTGGCCCAGTTAGAAAAGGTTTGTTCTATTATTATGTTTCACGCGAGCTTCCAAACACAATTTGTGCACGTTTGGAAGTAAGAATATTATTTCGATATAAATGACCTTAAATAACTTCACTTTTTTTTTCTTCTACAAGCTTTAGATAAATTTAATACAATAAATATTAAAGAAAAACTCATTATTACATGAAATATTAAATAATTATGCATGTCACAACTTCTTTTAAGTCGATTAGTATGGACATAGGGAAAACCAAGCAGTTATTGACACCCTTAAAGAAATATTCATATTATAATATGAAATAATAGTTCAATAAAGTTGAAATTCACAGTTATTTTCACCTTAATTATTATACTTTAAGCTAAACAAGACAGTTTAGCCACACACAAACGCTTCATTCCTGGAATTTATTTTACAAGATCACAGTGTACACAGCTGACATCCCAACTCATCCTACCACTGTCCTCACCACTTACGCCGATGACACATGTGTGTTATCAGTAAACAATGATCCCTTTATTGCCTCTCAAACACTCCAATCCCATATCCTAAACCTTCAAGAATAGTGTCAAAAATGGAGAATCAAAATAAATCCTAACAAATCCTATTAAATAACCTTTACCCTTCGTCGTAAACCCACAACATCCTGCCCTACAGTATCCTTTAATGATATTCCACTAATTCCTGTTGAACAGTTCCGCTACCTAGGACTCCAATTGGACAAACGACTAACTTGGAATCCACATACAAGACTAATCGACAAGAAACTGCCCGTCGTTACAGACTACTTCAACAT
Organism: Euschistus heros; assembly: GCA_003667255.2. Classification (NCBI taxonomy): domain Eukaryota; kingdom Metazoa; phylum Arthropoda; class Insecta; order Hemiptera; family Pentatomidae; genus Euschistus; species Euschistus heros. The sequence continues at coordinate 864,517 of RCWM02000391.1, forward strand.
TTACTTGACAAACGTTTAAAGCTCCCAATTAATTACAAAAGACTCATTTACATGACTGTGATTATACCTATTTGGACGTACGGAGTTGAGCTTTGGGGCTCCACTAAACCATCTAATTCATCTCGTATCCAAACCTTACAATCAAAAATCCTTTGAAAAATCCTTAATTCTCCTTACTTTATCACCAATAAACTTATCCATACAGATCTAAATGTTCCATATGTTGCTGATTTAGCCCAAACCAGATACCTATCCTTCCATAGTAAGCTCCATAACCACTCCAATCCACTAGTCTCCCAACTTGCTTCCTCCTCCATCCCTGATAATCCTCCGAGGCGTCTGAAAAGAAGATGGCCTAGAGACCTTTTAGTGTAGATTTTATTGAAGTGCTACTAGTGAGTAGTTCTTCACAAGTTATTTGCATGCTATTGAATTCACTGTCAACACATTTACTTGTTGTATATTATTTTGTACAGTTGTAAATATCAATAAATGAAAAAAAAAAATGAAAAAAAATTACAAGATAGTGACAATACATAATATAAATCAGTTATTGACACCTTAAGGATATCTTTTAATATAGGACAACATTTGAAAGTATTTTTACACAGTTGAGTAGTAAAATTTAAAAGGAATTTTATTAATTTTTTTGTTAAATACTTTTTTCAATACGCTTTTACCTGTATGCAACGAAATCTTTCATCGTAATTTTCACCAATTTCCAGCAATCTGATTAACTAGAAAATTTGCACACGTTCCAATACAGCAATGACAATACAATAATTGCACAACTTTGTTTTAATAAAATTACTTAGTCCAATCGAAAAAGGAGGGTCTGCCTTGCAAAAGGTGGAGTAATAGGTTTTATGATTCAGTATAGTCCAGGTGGGTCCTGAGAATAAAATATCAAAAATGAAACTAAATTTCATAAGGGGAAAATGTTTGAAGGGCAAAAAAGCCCAAAATTTTTTAACTTCTTTCAGATTTAGGGAAAAAAACGTATAGAAAAATGCTTTCAATCGAAAAATGTTACATTTACTAAATTAAAGTTTATTTAATTGTGCGCCTAAAGATATCCCTTCAGCTAATTTAGGCGTATAGCCACAATCGATTGTCAAACATCGAAGAATTTTGCCAACTTTAAAAAGTTAGTTTTGGTCATGTTTAAGAGTCTATAACGCAGAAATGGCTAATTCAATCAAAATATGATAAAAGTTGTAGATCATATAGATTAAATTTTGTACCAAATAGGATTTTAAAGAAAAAATTAACTACTCTGAAGTATGTCAAAAAAACATTGTTGGTTAATTTTGGATAAACTGTGTTAAAAATGCAAAATAAAATCACGAATAGTACAGGGAAATTAAAATGTCTGACTGCTGCAAATTGTTCACTATACTTAGCTTCTTAGTTAGATTTGCTACAAAAGCAGGTTTTTCTATTTTTTTCTGGACTATAATTTGAATGTCAATAAATGTATGGTTTACCCTATTACATGCCACTTCTATTTGACTTTTTATGCAAGACTTATTTAGAATGTTAAACATTTATCATCAGTTCTAAAAACAAACACTAAATTCAAAAATTCTGAAATTTGATATACAAATTTTTTTTTTTCATTTATTGATATTTACAACGGTACAAAAACATATACATTAAGTAAAAGTGTTGATAGTGAATACAATGGCATGTAAATAACTTGTGAAGAACTACTCACTAGCAGCTCTAAGTGATTGTACCAATTGAAAGCTGGATAAAGTTTCAAGTTTTTGTGAGCTTTGCAGTTTAGTGGATTGTTTTTGTTTTTTTTTCGAAAAAGGGTGAGCGTTGAAGTATCCAAAAAATATTGTAACTTATTTAAGCAAGCTGAAGATCAAGCTGTGCTTTAGGTCCCATGGGTGTAAAATTCAAGGTTTTGTATGATCTGATCTTATAGGGGATTAATGCTAAATCCGAAAATGTGGTAAAAATATTTGAGCAAATTGGAGATATTACAGCTTTTATGGCACAAATCGCGGTTTCCTAAAAAAAAAATATTTTTTTAATTTATTATATATCTACAACGGATTGGAATAGAAAGGTGCGGTCAGCGGCTTTTTTTATTCATTTTTAGTCAAGTTTATTTTATTTTGTTTTTTACACTAAGAGGGAATCGCCCAGTATATACAAAACAACTGAAAAGAATTTAACATAAAATTTTGTTTTTCCTAAATCAATTTATTGATATTTACAACTGTACAAAACCATATACATTAAGTAAATGTGTTGATAGTGAATACAATTATCGGAGGATTATCGGGAATGGAGTAAGAAGCAAGTTGGGAGACTAGTGGATTAGAGTGGTTATGGAGCTTACTATGGAAGGATAGATTTCTGGTCTGGGCTAAATCAGTAACATAAGGAACATTAAGATCTTTATGGATAAGATTATTGGTCACATAGTAAGGAGCATTAAGGAAGAATTTTGGATTGCAAGGATTGGATACGAGATGAATTGGATGGTTTAGTAGAGCCCCAAAGCTCAACTCCGTACGTCCAAATAGGTCTAATCACAGTCATGTAAATGAGTCTTTTATAATCAATTGTGGATATACAAATTAAATATATTATTTATTTATTTTTTTTAAATCTCAGACAAAAAATCAAACACGTTGATACTCAGCCAAGGATGCAAAATGGAAGGGCTTCTAAAAGGTATTAGGACTTGGAGTAGACAAAGAGTAAAGATACATTTATTAGTCAGGTGAATGTAAGGAGGAAAATTTAGTCTCCCCTAGGTCCTGGTATCTTTGAGAAGCTCTTTTCATTTTGCCTCCTAAGGTGAGAATCGACATGTTTGATTTCTTAGCTTACATTTGTAAAAAGGTTAATATAAATAATTTCTGTAGTAAAGTCCTGATGCCAAATTAGGCCCAAAGGACAGAATAATGTTAGTATGCTCAATAGGAATATTTTAATGTAAATTTGGAGGGAGGACAGGGACTAGTAAAAAGGATTTCTTTAAGCAGGAAAAGACAGGCAATACGACAATTAATGAATGCCGTCTTTATTATTTAAAGGACAATATCTACAAAGAAATATATTATTATTATTATTTTAATTATTCCGCTAGTAACTATTTGCGATATTAATAAATATAATAAACTCTAAAAGTGAGCCTAAAACAGAAAAATCAAATAGGAAATAAGCCTCGGAACGTGTTAGATAAGATAAGAGTTGAACTGTAAACAGTGACATCCAGCCAACGAAGGCAGGATCTCCAGTACAAGGAGGCCCCTCCGTCATACGAGGCTCCAGGGATACCCCCCTCCACCCCCACCCTCCTGGAGCCTGGCATACTACCAACACGCTAACCCTCCCGCTGGAGAAAAACACTTACATCCGCCATATCTAAGTAATCTATTTTCACACTTAGCAACAACAGTTGTCTTCTTACTAACTAATATATAAACTATCTGCTGCCAGCTCCTTTTCGGACCTTAATGGTCGCTCGCATAGTCTGTTACTTCCAGAGCAAAGACTTATGATAATGCTAAGTCTTCCCCTACTTTTCTGTTTATTTTCTTTTCTTCTTTATTCGCGGACGATCTCTTTCGGTGAAATATTGTACCACTTTGTACTTAGCGGAGGAGAACAGTTCTTTCCCCTAGTCACTACTTGAGCCCCAGCCCCCACTGTTTTTATTACGCTCTGATATATATCTACTTTTGGTGTGGCATTAAAGTATCGCAACACAAAAGGATTCTAAACTTATATGAGAAATTATGTACGGTGCTCAAGAGAGGATAAAATATGATAGCAATTTAGAAGGTCAATAGTACAAAGAATCTAGGTCATCTTTTTTTCTTCGGAGAGGAATCAAGAAGACTAAAGGCTTCTGAATTTAAAGACAATACAATTTTTTTTACCAATATTAAAAAATATATAGTTTAAAAAACTTGAAAACCTATAATTTTTAGCAAACCTAACTAAAAAGCAAAGCGTTGTGAACAATTTGCAGCATTCAGACCTTTTAATTTGTTGAGTTCAAGGTTCGAAGATAATTTCTTTCTACTATTCGTGATTTTTTTTTATCCACAGTTTATCCAAAATCAACATATTTTGACGAGTAGGAATAGGCAAATTTTAACTTTAAAAATCCTCCCACCAAATAACCTTTACTCTTCGTCGAAAACCCACGACTTCCTGCCCTACAGTATCCTTTAATGATGTTTCACTAATCCCTGTTGAACAGATCCGCTACCTAGGACTCCACTTGTACAAACGTCATACTTGGAATCCACATGCAAGACTAAAACGACAAGAAACTGCCCGTTGTTACAGATTACTAGCCGAGAAAAAATATAAAATATAAAAATCACGTTGTCTTTTTTTTTCTCAGCTCTCAGTCAAGAATTTTTTTTTCCACGTAAAATTGTAGTTTTGTATGCTATCTCTTTACCACAACCGAAATCTGATAAAAAATCTCTTTAATAATAATATCGGGTTTTGGTTTAAACATGAAATCCTGCATTAATTTCCGCATCAAGACTAAAGCGACAAGAAACTGCTCGTCGTTACAGACTACTTCAACATTTACTAGACAAACGATCAAACTTCCTATTTCATTACAAAGGACTTATTTACATGACAGTTATTAGACCTATTTGGACGTACGGAGTTGAGCTTTGAGGCTCTACTAAACCATCCAATTCATCTCGTATCCAATCCTTACAATCCAAAATCCTTCGAAAAATTCTCAATGCTCCTTACTTTGTCACCAATAAACGTATCCATGAAGACCTTAATTTTCCATATGTTGCTGAGTTAGCCCAAACCAGATACCTATCCTTTCATACACTCCATAACCACTCTAATCCACTAGTCTCCCAACTTGCTTCCTACTCCATTCCCAATAATTTCCCGAGGCGTCTGAAAAGAAAATGGCCTAGAGATCGCTTAGTGTAGATTTTTTTTTGAAGTGCTACTAGTGAGTAGTTCTCCACAAGTTATTTACATGCCATTGTATTCATTATCAAAACATTTACTTAATGTATATGTTTTTGTACAGTTGTAAATATCAATAAATGAAAAAAATAGAAGAAGTTCTTTTCAAGTTTTGACATGTTATTATAATCGTTATCAGCTCATTTACTTGATTTATATGTTTGTACAGTTGTAAATTTTAATAAATTGATATAAAAATAAATAAATACTCAATAATAGCATGGAATTCGTGAAACGATGAACTGGTAAATATGTGAGAGGGGCCGGTGAGAGCGCTCCTCACGCCACGCTACAACCGTCAAAACTTTGTTATCTATTTTTTTCACCTGACCTAGTCAGCTTGGGGTTCGTATACCTCTCGACGCGTCACGGAACAGGATCGAATCCATCCTACGAAATGGGATCCATGGAGTAGGAAAAAGAATTAGAAACTAATATGCTAAAAATAAATTATAAAACATACAATAAATTTGTGTAAGGAGCCTTAAATTTAGAAACTTGAATAGGAATTGATAATTTGTTTGCTACTTCTATTAGTATTTTTAACCGACTTCAAAAAAAGGAAGTTATCAATCTGACATGTATATATTTATATTTGGAGTGCTTAGAAACAGCCTTATATTGTATAACAACTTATATTGTTTGAATTAGATAATATTTGAGTATGATGATCCATTTAGGCTTCCAAGCACGTGTACTTAAAATCGTAAGTAAAACTAACTCGAAAACTAAAAGTCATATCGAGATGATCCTTTTCGTTAGGTACAATTCAACTTATGGAACAGTTTAAGTTTCATTAAAATTGGTCTTGTAGTTTCAGAGATATGGGTAAATTGAGAAAAAATAGGTACCGTAAAAAAGGTCACATTAGTACGGTGGGGTGAAATTGGTACACAATTGTTTCTGCGGTGATTTTCTTCTGGCAGGTTGTTGTGTCGACTTTTACCAAATGAGAGCCAACGAAACGACTCATTCATGTGCTCTCATTTGGTAAAAGTCGACACGACCACCTGACAGAAGGAAATCACCGCAGAAATAATAAATTATTTCTCCTGAATAGTATATATATATATATATATATATATATATATATATATATATATATATATAATAATAATAATAATAAAGTTCTTTATTTATTCTGGGACCTTAAGTCCCTTAAGAATAAAAAATAATGTACAATCAAGGGCCTTCAGAGCCTTAAAATAAAATAATATTTACATAACAAAGTAACAGATACTAATAATAATAAAAAAAAATAAAAGAGCAGAAAGAAGATATAAATAAAAAGTAACAGAAAATTTATATTAATGTTTTACAAAAAGAAAAAGATTTCTTAAATATAAACTGTTTATAATTATAGTTTATAGTTTATAACAACTAGAAAGTGGCTTTTGACAGTTTTTGGAGGACAGGATCTGGGTGGATAGTAGGTGGTTAAAGAAGTGGTATTTGAAAGTAGAAAGGTTAATTGAATGACGAATGTTGAGAGGGATGGAGTTCCAGAGAGAAGAGGATCGGATCTGTCGAAAGTGGCTGGAGTATGCAAATCTGATTGGCGGGATCGGGTTTGGCGGGTAAGAATTGAGGATTTGAGTTGAAGGAGTTCGGAAATGTAAGGTGGATGTTGGGATTGAACAGTTTGAAAAAGTAAGGATGCCAGGAAATACTGGCGACGGTAAAAAGGAATAAGCAACTTTGACCACGCATAAATATATATACGTTTCCTAAGTTTTTAGGGTGCTGAAATGGAATTCTAGGGCTAAAAAAATTTTCTATCACATTTTACAGTGTAAAAGCTAAAATGTTTCAAGTGAAGTGCATTCAATATATTTTTTCCCAAAGAACCGACATCGGATTCGAATTCAGCATTCCAAAGAACCCTCAAATACAAAATTTCAACCAAATAGAAAAATAAAAATTCGTAAGCTTCAAAATTTGCCTGACCAAATTGTAGGCAGCATTTGTTTAAATTGACAAAAACATGAATTACGTTTAGACGGTTAAACGTATCAAATTTATTTTTAACACGAAATATAGGGTGGCAATACGCTTGAAATGACTTTGGTTTCTTTATCCTATCTGGTTTCAAACTCAAGTGAAAAATCAAAATGTTTTTCGGATTTTCCAATTTTTTTAATAGGTTTATGTTCATCGAATTTTACATTTATATACATCAAAAGAAAGCTGAGGCTCTCATCTTTCCAGCGATAAGTAATGGCGATTTAAAGGTATGTAACCAATAATCGGTTTAAAAATTTCATTTTCCTCAAATTCATTTTTTGATTTTGTTGAATAAGCGTTTTTCAATGTTTTTTAGGATGCTGAATTAGAATCTGACGACAATTTTTGTGTGAAAAAATCTTTAGACGTAGTTTGCTTGAAAGTCTAATCATTTTTTTAGAATTTAATTAACCTAAACCAAAATCTATGGAGTGGTTGTATTTTTCCTTAAATCCGCAATCAAAACTGAACATCTTGGTGCAAGAATCATGTCAATATTTTTTAAACTCGAGATATAAAATAAATTAGTTTAATGCTATTTTATTTTTTTTCTCGGCTTCTAGGGTCCATTGGTCGGAACGGCAAAATACGTGTCTAATATTTTTTGACCAGGAACCTCCAAAAAAATTGCCAACAAGATCCGTGAGAGACTGAGTGTGTCCTCCCCTTGTTAGACAAATCCGCTTATGAATTTTGTTTTCCTTTTCCGTAATTTCTAAAAATATTATTTTTTTCCCCTTTTGAGTTCACAGGCTGTTTCTAATGTTGTATACCTATCTACCAATTTGAAGGCGGTTTAATTTTTTAAAAATTATTTTCATTTATTCGGAAACTTGTTTCGAATATTGAACATACATCATCAGTTCTCGAAACAAATAAAAATTGAAAATAATAGCACTTTTATTAACTATTATATATCGGTTGTTGCCGTGAGGAAGTGGCTAAGTCAAATTAGAGTAAAGTCAAAGAGAGGTGGGGTAGTAAGGTAAATAGATAAACCCTCAAGTTTTTTCTATGACTAGTCGGTTTTTCTGTTCCTAATTCTTAATGGAAACGAATTTAAAATAGGACTAATGGATATATATATATATATATATATATATATATATATATATATATATATATATATATATATATATATATATATATATATAGATATGCATAGATATATATGCATATATCTAATGATTTAAATTTAAAAAAAAAATTGGATTGGTTTTGAAAAATATATTATTCCTAATGATTCGTAAATATTTTATTTTAGACTATTATCTACGCAACGTACTAGTTTCGCTTTCAATAATTTAATGAATTTATAGCTATATTCATTTAAATGGATAGAGAAATTAGATTTATCAATATTAATATTATTATCTGTCCTTAAAAGTTTTTTTAATCTTTGATTGATTGGTCGTCCATTTCATGATTTTTTCCATGTATTTAGCTACAAATTAATTCACAAGAATCTTAATAACAAAGGGGTCGGTAAAAAGGGGTTCCTACCATAGGCTAGATATCAGCATAAAGTGGTGTTTACATAGAAGGGCTTTAACAACGTTCAATAAATGGAACAAGAAAGTAAGGCGAATCGGTGCTCCATCTAATCAATACCGGACGGAAATCTTCCAGGGTCAGACGGTAACGGCAAACAGGAAACGTGATCCCAGGAACAATCCTTTGCGGGAGGATTACTTCGGCTCCTGTAAGGACTGGATGGAAATACCAGATGAGCCTACCCTATATCCTTGGCGGCCATTACCAGGATGACCTAGGCTAAAAGAAGGACCTCGCATTGTAATTGTACGGCGGGGGGGGGGGGGGGGGGGGAATAAAGGATCGCCCATACAGAAGAGGATAATACCTTCCGCCGGATGGAGAACTCCTCTGTTAAATAGTGCATAGGAACCGCACTCTATATAAATAACAACATAGCTTCGCTCTGCATAACGAAAGTGCAATTTTCCCAACGAGATAGGAATTTCCAGAAGGAGGGGAGACCTCAATAAAAATACTTTACAGCCCCGGCCCGGACAATGGGAGCGGTCTATTATTTCATAGAGCGAGGTCCCCACAGGACCGGTCTAGGGGAGGCCTAGAGGATATCAGCTGAGATATTTGTTTTGGCACGTAATCAAATTAACCAGGGTTGTGCCAAATGCTTCCCTAGGAGCGCAAACAACCCTCGCAGAACCTAAGTCGTAAATAATTCATAATTTGTGTACATTTGCATTTTCTGAGGAGCAAGAGAGAGAGAGAGAGGGGGGGTAGACCCGTGCTCTCTGCCACTAATAACTGTCCCCCAAGCGATGAGAGAGATTAAACGCCACAGTATCTTCATTACTCTACGGCTCTAGAGGCGATTACAGTGATCACATGATAAGGATCACTACGACCTTTCGACAAGGTCTCGTTCAGTGCCTAGGAAACATTCAATGTAAAATATGAATACAGTAGACTCTCTGTTATCCGGTGTAATCAGGACGAATGAGGGAAAACGGCGGATAACGAAAATTAACAATCACAACTAGAAAAACATATCAAAAATAAAATCAATCAAAGGCTTCAAAGAATCAATCAAAGAATTTCTGTGAAAAATATGTTGTTTTTTTTTGTTTTTTTTTTGTATTGCTTTAAAGTATAAACTTTATAGCAATTGAGTTAGCCAATAACAATAATAATTACATAATAGTAAATAAACAATAAATACAAATAGAAAAAGAGTTTTACATTTTATATAATTAATACTAACAGAAAAAGCATTTCTTGAAATTATAATAATTTATACGAACAAAAGATAGATGTTTCTTTGGTCTCACTAAATACATGAAGAGCAGCTTGATCTCCAAGAAAACCAAAACCAGGCTCTATAAGACCTTAATACGCCCGGTATTAATGTATGCCTCCCAGACGTGGACACTGTCCAAAAAAGATGAAAAAAATCTTCTGATTTTCGAGAGGAAAATACTTAGAAGAATTCTCGGGGCCGTAAAAGATGGAGACACATGGAGAAGACGGAAGAACCGAGAGCTGTATGAGTTATATGGAGAGGCGGACGTTGTGCGGACAATTAGACTGAATCGGCTGAGCTGGGCTGGGCATGTTGTCAGAATGGAGGAAAACCAGGTACCGCGAAGAATCATGGAAGCCAAATTGGGTACCCATAGAAGAGTTGGTAGACCGAAGCTCAGATGGATTGATGCTGTTTCCAGCGATGCAAAGAACATCCTGGGTGTTCGTAACTGGACGGCGGCCGCAGAGGACAGAGAAACATGGAGAGTTCTCCTTGAGGAGGCCAGGACCCATCTAGGGTTGTAGAGCCATGAAGATAGATAGATAGACGAACAAAAGATTTTTTTTTTTTTTTCTTACAAGCTATAATGATATATACAAACAAAGAAAAATAAAATAAAAACATACATTTTTACAATTTATAATAATTGATATTGATTATAGTCTAGGGTGACAGAAGTTGTAGCAGCAACAGAATCCAATATAATATGCAATAGAATGCAATAGAATCCAATATTTTATTTAGTTAATTCAAAAGAAATAAATCAATTACTTTTTGCTAGCATTTAAAACATTTAAAATAAATAGGAAGACGTTATTTATCTTTTCAATGCTATTGTAGGATAAAATATTTTCCAAAGATAGACTATCATCTGTTTGAACTATATAGTCTTTTAGGTATTTTTTTTTTTTCGAAAATTACTCTAACAACAGATGTTTACAGCTATTTACGATGAATAAGCTACAATCTTCACATTTTTCATTAGCTTTAATTTGTAAACTGTTATTTTTAAAAAATATTTTCAAGTAGTCACATTTGCCTATTCCCAGTTGGCTAACGGTTCTTATTTTGGTTATATTAATGTTATATTTTAAATAATCTTCCGGCTGAGGGTTTATATGGAAAAATATGATGTGTACTATATATACTGAACTATGGTAGCCACCAAGTCAGGAAAAAAAAAATCATGTATAATTCCAGGTTTTATCATAAAATTCCAGATAAAATTTAATAATAAACAGGTGCTCTATTTTTCTATAGCATGATTTTCATTGATTTTATTTAGTATATTTTGTTTGACTGATAGAAGTATTAGTACAACATTTTCTGAAATACAAATTTTTCAAACCTTTATTGTTTCAATAAATATTTTAAAAAATATAAATGAATATCTTTTTAATGAACATTTTTTCTTTATCAATGAATTTTTTTCCAATAATTAAAAATGTCACAAATTAAGATAACATTTGAAACAAATAGGGATGAACCATGATGTTTTTCCATATATGCTGTGGGGTTACTGTTGCAGACTATTTCAATTATTTGAATATTTTTTTATGAACATTTTTTCTTTATCAATAATTTTGTTTTCAATAATTAAAAATATTACAAATTAAGATAAAATTTGAGACAAATAGGAGTAGAACATGATGTTTTCCCATGTATGCTGCGGGGTTATTGTTGTAGATTACAGGCCGATATTTTTGTTATTTGTTAATTTTTATAGCTTTTTTTCTAAGTTTTCTTTTTTTTTTTTTTTTTTTTGTTTTGGGACTGCTCAACTTTAACAATACAATTTGTTACTTCGCAAACAAAGATGCCTTTGATCAAAATCTTGAAAGCGTTAAAGATAATAGCTCCTGTATATCTGATTTTTATATGAGAAAAATTAATTCAATTTTTTTTAAATCTTTTTTTTAGGTGAAAACGTAAAATTCAAGCATAATTCCCTTATTTTTCCAATGATACAAAATTTAAGCATAATTGCTTGGTTTTCAAGGGATTTCAGTCTGGTGGGCACCCTGTGAGAAGACAAAATTGTACATCTACATCGTAGCATTGTTTTTTTATTTTACAGATCATTTTTCGTCACAATTGTATTGTTTGTTTTTTTTAACAAAATATAAATAACTAGCTGAAAGTATCCATGCTCCGCTAGGGTTTAATATCATTAGGATTGAGGGCAACTTAAATTAGTAAAAGATAACCTTAACGTTGATAACTATTATTACTTAAATAAACCTAAAGAATTCCATTCATAGAATAATTTTAATAAGTAAATTTGACAATTTATAACAATTAATTTTTTTTAATTTTAACAATCCTCAAGTGAAGCTTCGAGGCAGCATTACCATCTTACCCAGCTCCGATACCAGACCATCAGATTTTCTTATGGCATCCTTCAAGTGAATATAATTGTAACCTTTCTCCACTTCTCAATCATACGCTCGATATAACTCACTGATTCTTATCAGTATCTTGTCCCTGCTGTAGAGAAAAATGTCTTGCTTTTCAAACACCTGGCCAACAATCAAGACAGCAAGTTCGTTAGTGGATGGAGTATTGTAACGTACTCAGTGAGCATTTGAAGGCTTTTTGCAAGCATTGAAGGGAGCAGCCACAGCAGTAGCTCTGAAGTCCTCGATATACTTGTTATGTTCATGAAGAATTTTCTGGATTTGGCCAACCAATGCAGTCTTGATATTTTGAATGAAACCACAACGAATGTTTCTATCATGGTTGTCATCACCAACAAAATTATCTGAATAAAAGACGGCTGCTGTTGTGTTCTTGGCATCAAACTCCCTATTCAGTGATATACCTGTCCTCGCACCTTAAATGTTGGCAAAAAATGTCCCTCTTTTATCTATTTTGCTCCAAACGACGTCATTTGGAAACGACCATTCTATTTCCAAATATTATTTATAAAATGCTTAGCCTAAGGATGTCCATAAGTAAGGAGGTTGAGCAAGAGTTCAGGATATTTTTGAAAGGGAGGAAGTTGGACTTTCCCGTTACTGCAGCACATGGCAGGGCTTTCGTCGTTCAATTTTACAGCATAACACCAATTGCAAGTTGACTGTTGTCCAATATCGATTGTTTTGTCTTTTGGATATTCAGTTTTTGGGTCATACTTGTAACCTGAATGCTTCTTTACTGTCCATGGCTGTAACATTTCCATTGAAAGTCTTTCATCGAGTTTTGTTACAGTAACATGAGGATTATTTTCTGAGTACTTTTTTGAAGACTTCCTATGGATTTCAGGATGGGTTTCTTATACTTCAGCTAGTACAACTCCTGTATGTATATTTGGGTGATACTTAGTATATGTGTGCACAGCATTTCTTTTTACTTCGGGTTGGCTCTCTTTATGTTTGTTCACCGCTTTTCTGCTAATTTCAGGATGATTTCTCCAGTATTTCTTAACAGCTTCCCTGCTGACCTCTACATGTACTTGACTATATTTTGCAGCCGATTTCCTCAGTTGTTTGATGTGAACTGAATCTGTGAATCATTTCCTGCGTTGTTTTCTTTTAGATTGATGAGTTTAATTCAATTTCTGCTTGTTCAGATTCGAGAAATATAACTTAGGCCTGGTTGAGAAAAGCCGATTTGAAAAGGGCCAGGTTCAGAACAATTATCTTGTCACCGGAAAGCTGAAGGAAGAGTAGTTCGGGACGAAGATACTGTTGAAGCAAGGTTGATGGGTTGCTCGTAAGGAATATGTACATCAAACTGGCCTTCCATGTCATCACCAGAGAACATAAGTCTTTTAACCCCCACATCATCCTCTCCATAGCAGGCTAACAGCTTCTCGTCACGAAACAACTCAAACATGTAAGGGTATACCTCTGCAACCACCATGAGTTCACAGAAAGTACGGTACAATAAGATTTCGACATGTCAGTGATGTATTTTTGTTTGTTTACTACAATAAAGAACTTAATTTGTGGTCAAAGTGTGCGGTTTAGGCACCTAACCTATTTTTTAATTTAGCTTATCACCATATACCATATGACAATAAATCTATTATTATTTGCTCAATAAAATTATATAAGTACTTTTATTTTACCCCTTTGTAGTACTAATACAGGGCAAACTACTCAGAAAATAATTTTTATCGATCATCTAACATCTAATAAGAAGCAATGTACTAAGTTTCATTAAAATCCCTAATGTTAATTCAAAGAATTTCCTATGCGTGAGAAATCGCGTTTTTCGCGAATTACACGGGATCCAGGCCGAGTTTTTTAAAATCCTTTCTTAGCGAGCACCTACGGCCCTAGAGGAAGCCACATGCGAAATTTCATTCCAATCCGTTAGGTGGTTTTTGAGATTTCGTGTTAAATGAGTGAGTGGTATTTGACAAATATATAGTAGATTATAAATTACCTATGCATTGGATAGTATATCAATTAAAAATTTTATTCAGTATGCTTGCAGTTTGAGGAAATTGTTACTCTCTAATTTAATTCATTTCGGCCAACAAGTTAATATCTTCTATTATTAATTGAAATAAAATTTATTGAAATTTACAACTGTACAAATATGTGCATCAAGTAAATGAGCTGATAACGATCACAATAACAAGTCAAAACTTGAATAGAACACATTTTTTTTTTTCTCATTTATTGATATTTACAACTGTACAAAACAATATACATTAAGTAAATGTGTTGATAGTGAATTCATTGGCATGTAAATAACTTGTGAAGAACTACTCACTAGTAGCACTTCAATAATATCTACACTAAAAGGTCTCTAGGCCATCTTCTTTTCAGACGCCTCGGAGGATTATCGGGAATGGAGAGGGAAGCAAGTTGAGAGACTAGTGGATTTGAGTGGTTATGGAGCTTACTATGGAAGGATAGGTATCTGGTTTGGGCTAAATCAGCAACATATGGAACATTAAGATCTTTATGGATAAGTTTATTGGTCACAAAATAAGGAGCATTGAGGATTTTTCGAAGGATTTTGGATTGTAAGGATTGGATACGAGATGAATTGGATGGTTTAGTGGAGCCCCAAAGCTCAACTCCGTATGTCCAAATAGGTCTTATCACTGTCATGTAAATGAGTCTTTTGTAATTTATTGGAAGCTTAGAACGTTTGTCTAGTAAATGTTGAAGTAGTCTGTAACGACGAGCAGTTTCTTGTCGTTTTAGTCTTGTATGTGGATTCCAAGTAAGACGTTTGTCCAAGTGGAGTCCTAGGTAGCGGATCTGTTCAACAGGGACTAATGGAATATGATTAAAGGATACTGTAGGGCAGGATGTCGTAGGTTTACGACGAAGGGTAAAAGTTATTTGATGGGATTTGTTTGGATTTATTTTTATTCTCCAATTTTGACACCATTCTTGAATGTTAGTAATATGAGATTGTAGTGATTGGGATGCAATGAAAGGATTATTATTTACTGATAACACACAAGTGTCATCGGCGTAAGTGGTGAGGACAGTGGTAGGATGAGTCGGGATGTCAGCTGTATACACCGTGAAGAGGATGGGACCTAGGATACTGCCTTGAGGAACTCCGGCAGATTGGGTAAAGAGGGGTGAATAGGAAAATTTATGGTTAACTTTGAAGGTGGGGTCACTGAGGTAGGATCTAATAATAAGGAAATATGTAGAAGGTAGAAATTGACGGAGCTTATACAGCAGTCCCGGGTGCCAGACTCGGTCAAACGCTTGTTCTACATCAAGAAAGGCTCCCGTGCAGTACATTCCGCGCTTCAATGCAGAGGAGACAACGTCCACCACACGATGACATTGTTGGATTGTTGAATGTGATGTTCGGAATCCAAACTGGTGATCTGGAATTACATGATGGGATTCTAGGATAGGATAAAAACGTTTTAAAAGGAGTTTTTCTAGGTTTTTACCCATGATTGGTAAGAGAGAAATAGGACGGTACGAGGATGGGAACTAAGGTGGCTTTTTGGGTTTAGGTATCATTTTAACTATTGATAATTTCCAGGAGTCAGGGAAATATGTGGTGCGGAGTACCGCATTATATATGTATGTTAGGAATAGGATGGCTTTACGAGGAAGGAGTTTTAGGATGTGGGATGTAATTAGGTCGTGTCCAGGAGGTTTGTTTGAAGGTAATCTGTGAATTATGTTTGATATTTCTGAAGGATGGAATGCTTTAGGGGGAGGAGACATTTGGATTGGGATGTTGGGTTCTGCTTCAATATATTCTAGGTGAGCAAGATTAAGGATATCAGGATGAGGGTTAAAAGTTTGGAAAAGGTGCTGGCCAAAAATGAGTGATTTTTCATCGTCAGATTTTGACCAGGTTTTGGCTTCGGTTAGTAGAGGATGATTACAGTTTCTGTAGTTCAGTAGTTTTTTGGTGGTATTCCATAAAGATTTGTCAGTGGTATTAAGGTTTTCTGTATCGTTATGTAATTTTTGAATTTTGTATTTTTTAATTTCTGTCTTTAGTTTGTTTGTTAATTTGCAGTAATTATTTTTATCTGATGGATATCTGGTCCTTGAATAGAACTAAAATAAAAATTCTACACTGGAAGATCTCTAGACCATGTTCTTTTCAGAAGCCTCGGAGGATTATCAGGAATGGAGTGGGAAGCAAGTTGAGAAACTAATGGATTTGAGTGGTTATGGAGCTTACCATGAAAGGATAGGTATCTGGTTTGGGCTAACTCAGCAATATATGGAAAATTAAGGTCTTAATATTATTATCTTATATCTTACCAATAAGTTTCTTGGTGACAAAGTAAGGGGCATTTAGGATTTTTCAAAGAACTTTGGCTTGTAGGGATTGGATACGAGATGAATTGGATGGTTTAGTAGAGCCTCAAAGCTCAACACCGTACGTCCAAGTAGGTCTAATCACAGTCATGTAAATAAGTCTTTTGTAATGAATTAGGAGGTTTGATCGTTTGTCAAGTAAAAGTTGAAGTAGTCTATAACGACAAGCAGTTACTTGTCGCCTTATTCTTATGAATTAAATATTATTTTATCTTTTAGTGATACGTAAAATATTATTTTCATAAATACATTTTAAACCCAAACTGCATGAAATTTCCTAGTTTGCGAACGGTGGCTAAGGGAACGTCGGATGAGAGTGTGTATACTGCATTTTTTATTTTGCCATAAAGAGACAAATTTAACATTTTTGGGCAAATAAAACCGGATTCTACAAAAAGAACAATATCAACGATAAAGCCAAATACGTGGCTAATTTTTTTTTTTTTTTTAGATTTATGAATCATGGATTAAAGGAACATAATAAGTTATAATTAAACTGCAACAACAAATACATATCATAATAAAAAATAAATTAAAATAAATTTTAAATAAAACTACACGTTATAGCGCTTCAAGCCAGGGCAATAATGTGCTGTGGTCACGATACTTTCTGACTAGCAATCCAATGTAATTGCGAACTTGAAAAATACTTCGTTAGAGACCTGACGTTAATCAGTTAAACCAGAGTTAAAGACCAGACTAAAAAATCAGGAAGGAGTCAGTTAAAAAAAAAAAAAAGAATAAACTAAGAAGAAGACAGATTACAAGTGAAGTGGGAGAACGAAAGAAAAAAAAAACAGAAACAAGAAGCCTCGTAGAAAGTAGAAAAGAAATAATGAATAAGTTAGAGTAGGGATTCGGATCACGTCCTCTCTCTAAACCCGCTTCTCTTAGCTTTTAATTATATTTAATTGTTGATTGTATTATATTTATTATTTCTTTTAAATGTACCTCTTTGTCACTTGAGGAACGCATGATGAAGTAGAAGGATCAATATAATTAGGATTGATAAATTATTTACCACTTGTATTGGAATTTTTTTTTTTCGAATTCAAGTTCTAAATGTTAAACATTCATCATCAGCTCTAAAAAAATACAAAAAATTCAAAACTTCTCAATGAATCACAACAGTCTTATTTACATGACTGGGATTACACCTATTTGGACGCACGGAGTTGAGTTTTGGGATTCTACTAAACCATCCCATTCACCTCGTATCCAATCGTATCCAGTTCTTACAATCCAAAATCCTTCGAAAAATCCTTAATGCTCCATACTTTTTAACCAATAAACTTATATATAAAGATCTTAATGTTCCATGCGTTGCTAATTCGGCCCAAACCAGGTACCTATCCTTTCATAGTAAGCTCCATAACCACTCAAATCCGTTAGTTTCTCAACTTGCTTCCCACTCCATTCCAGATAATCCTCCGAGGCGTCATAAATAGAAGATGGTCTAGAGACCTTCTTGTGTTGAATTTTTAATTGAAGTGCTACTGATGAGTAGTTTTTTCAAGTTTTGACATTGTTATTGTAATCGTTACTATATAAAACATTTACTAGATGTATATATTTTCTACAGTTGTAAATATCAATGAATGAAGAAAAAAAATGCATTAAAATAAAACTTAATTATCACATTAATAAAGACGGCCTAGAGATATTTATTTATTTTCAAGATTTAACGATTTTATTAGTTTTCGTCCTAAAGGATAATATGTTGAAATATTCCTGGATCTGACAGTTTTTGAGTTATCCAAAGGATATTTCGCCATTGTTTTCCTTTTAGTTTTTATTCTTAAGGATATTATTTATTTATTTTTTTCAAGATTTAACGATTTTATTAGATTTCGTCCTATATACTAATTCCTCTGAAAAATCCTTTATCATCCGTTCTATCTCCTGGAATTCCCTACTCATTCCTATTCGCAAAGCTTCTTCCCTCGCTTATTTTAAAGATAATTTATTTCTACACCTCCTAGCAAATCAATCTTCAGCAAATATGTAATTAGTTAATTATATTTTTAGTTAATTATATTTTTAGTTAATTATATTTTTTTCATATTTGATTTTTTTTTTTTTTTTTTTTTTTTTTTTTTTTTTTTTTTTTTTTTTTTTTTTTTTTTTTTTTTTCTCGGAACGGCCTTAAAGACCACGCGAACATCATGATTACGAGTTCCTTCATTTATTTCTCCTTCTCATCCAGTACTCCCTCATCATTTTCGAATGTCTTTGCTTCCTTTCCTCCGTCCAGGCAGTTCCCCTCACCGATCTCCTTCCGCCCACAAGAACTGTAGTTTCCTGTAATTTCTTTCTATAGCTTTCACTGTCCAAACAATCCCGATCCGCTATTCCCAACCTCTTCATTTCTTCTGTCACCTGCTTGATGTACGCTGGAGCACTTTTATACCCTCTCATCTTTGAGAAGACAGCCTTATTTAGTCTTTCTGGAGGCATTCTCACCTGGCTTTGATTGTATTTTATTTTATTCACTAAATTTTTTTTTTCTTATCGGTAATTTTTGTAGTAATTACTGACGCATTGAATTGTAAGTAACACGGTCAGACAATTGTACCAGTAACTGTGTATTATTATTATTATTAAGGGACATCAAGTCCCACAGTAAAGTCTATTTTTAATTTGCTTTTATTAACTTCACCTGTATGTAATGGAATCTTGCATCGTAATTTTCACTAAATCCCAGCAATCCGATTAACTTGAAATTTTGCACATGTTCCAATACACCAATGACAATACAATAATTGCACAACTTTGTTTTAATATCATTACTTAGTCCAATCGAAAAAGAGGGTCTGCCTTGCAAAAGGTTGAGTAATAGGTTTTATGATTCAGTATGGTCCAGATGAGTTCTGAGAATAAAATATCAAAAATGTGACTTTGTTTGATAAGGGGGAAATTATTGGGGTGCAAAAAACCCAACATTTTTTCCCTTTGTTTCAGATGTTTGCAAAAACCATATACAAAAGTTCTTTGTACGTTATTTATTGGGAGTTGGAATTAATTTTAAAGGATTGATAAGAGATGGTATTACTAGCCTCTAATCCTATCGGGCCAACTTGTTGTTATATTCATGTTGAAGCGTCATCATTTAGCTTTGATTTTCAGTAGGTGTCATTTCTCTGATGTGAACAACATTATTTTTTTGCTCTCTAAACATGTCAACTTTTGTGCCAAGTAAGACGAATTTGCGGGAAGCTTTGCTTTTCTGCTTTCATTTGAAGAAAACAGCAGCTGAAGCCCATCGGTTAGTTTGCGAGGCTTATGGGGACTATGCTCCATCGATTTCCACTTGTGAGTACTGGTTTCGGAGGTTTAAAAATGGTGATTTTGACACGGATGACAAGGAACGCCCTGGCCAGCCGAAGAAGTTTGAAGATGAAGAATTAGAGGCATTACTCAATGAAGACTCGTGTCAAACCCTTTAAGAATTGTCTGAGTCATTGGGAGTCGACTTGTCAACAGTCGGCAAACGCATCAAAGCAATGGGAATGATTCATAAGCAAGGACGTTGGGTTCCGTACGAATTGAAGCCGAGAGACGTTGAGAGGCGATTTTTCACCTGTGAACAACTGCTCCAACGTCCAAAGAAAGGGTTTTTTTGCATCGTATTGTCACTGGCGATGAAAAATGGACCAGATGGGCGTGGTCTATTATGAGCTGCTGAAACCGAATGAAACGATCACGGAAGACCTCTACCGAACTCAGTTGATGCGTTTGAGCCGTGCACTGAAGGAAAAACGGCCGCTATTTGGGGAAAGGCACGACAAGGTAATCTTGCAACATGACAACGCTCGGCCGCATGTTGCTAAACCGGTCAACCTGGAAACGCTGAAATGGGAGGTCCTATCCCACCCGCCGTATTCTCCAGACATTGCTCCTTCTGACTACTACTGGTTTCGAAGCATGACACACGACCTGACTGACCAGCGGTTCACTTCTTATGAAGATTGCAAAAAATGGGTGGATTCATGGATAGCCTCAAAAGACGAAGCCTTCTTCCGAGCTGGTCTCCATGAATTGCCTGAAAGATGGGAAAAAGTAGTCGCTAGCGATGGACAATACTTTGAATAATATACATTGTACCATTTTTTCTAAATAAATGCTCAAAAATCGAAAAAAATCCTTTAAAATTAATTCCAACTCCCAATACAAAATTAAAGTTTATTAAATTATGCGTCTAAAGGCATCTCTAAAGTTGAATTTAATTCAGGCGTTTAACTACAATTGTTAAAAATCGACTAATTTCACCAACTTTTTTAAAAAGTTAGTTTTGGTCATGTTTAAGAGTCTATAACACAAAGATGGCTAATCCAATCCTAAAAATGTTATATACTAATAGTTGTTGATTTTGTCTATCAAAATACCTATCATAATAGGTTTAGTTCGGTTTGCTATTACAACGTGTTTTTTTAGTTTTCTAAACTATATTTTTCATTCATTTCATTTCATTTTATAATCCAAGTAAAGTGCTGATGAAATGTTTTGTTTGTTTATAAAACCGAAGATGAATGTTTGAAATTCAGAACTAGTCTTCCAATAAAAATATTCTGATAGAAATGGCAAATAAATCGCCAGTCCTAATTAAACCTCTTTGTATTCACAGATCTGTGGACACCTTTGGGATATTTAACCTCGAGGGTGAATTTCCGCTCTGTAGGCTTCGTATGTGGAAAAAAAAAAGCACGGATCAATATGGCATTTTCCGTTTCATCAGCTATCAGACCGGAAATGACCCGTTTGCCTACAGTCCATCATCTCTCCGGTTGGTTTCATTCTTCTATTGAAAATGATTTTTTGTCTTAAACAAAGAAATGTGATTTTTTCCAAAAGAGTTTTAATTTTAGGTCGTTATATTCTTTACAAGCTGATGATATAGTCTTATCTGGAAAATAATTGAATTAAAATACTTACTTCAAGCTTACGAACAAGCTAAGAAATATAAAAAAAAGTACGAAGCAGTGGACAAGCGCAATAAGGGGTAACAGAAGAGAAGAAGTTGTTAAGGCTGAGGATAGGACATTCTAACCTGACTCACGCATATCTGATCACAAAAGAGGCCCAACCACATTGTGAAAGATGTCAATCTCCGATGACCATTAAACACATAATAGAAGATTGCATATTATATCAACAAGACTTTGGGACTAAGAAAATATCCCGACCGACGGAACTTGCTCTAGAGGACTCCAGAAATTCTATTAACAAAATTATAAATCTATTCAAAGAACACTCACTTTACGATAAAATATAATACGAAAATTATAAAGGACGAAGAAAAATAAATTTTCACCATTTAAATGAAAAGGGCGTAATAACCTGGTAGTTGATCGCCCAAATAAAAACTCAATCTACAATCTTACTTCAAGATCAACTAAACGCAAGAAAATTTCATTATTAATATAGATTATCTATAAGCTATTATCATAATGTACTATTTACCAGAGTACCTGATTTGTATGCCAAATGAAATCACAAAGTTTTTCCAGTTTTAAAAGTAAATTTCTCCATGATATTTGCTCTGAATCATTAAATTGATAATACCAATTGACAGCTGGATAAATTTTCAAGTTTTTGTGAGCTTTGCAGTTTAGTGGATTGTTTTTGTTTTTTTCGAAAAAGGGTGAGCGTTGAAGTATCCAAAAAATATTGTAACTTATTTAAGCAAGCTGAAGATCAAGCTGTGCTTTAGGTCCCATGGGTGTACAATTCAAGATTTGATATGGTCTGATCTTATAGGGGATTAATGCTAAATCCGAAAATGTGGTAAAAATTTGAAAAATGTTTGAGCAAATTGGAGGTATTACAGCATTTATGGCACAAATCGTGGTTTCTTAAAAAAAAAGATTTTTGATTTATTATATATCTACAACGGATTGGAATAGAAAGGTGCGGTCAGCGGCATTTTTATTCATTTTTAGTCAAGTTGATTTTATTTTGTTTTTTACACTAAGAGGGAATCACCCAGTATATACAAAACAACTGAAAAGAATTTAACATTAATTTTTTTTTCCTATATCAATTTATTAAAATTTACAACTGTACATATATATACATTAAGTAAATGAGCTGATAACGATTACAATAACATGTCAAAACTTGAAAAGAACTACTCATCAGCAGAACTTTAAAAAAAATTCTACAAAAGAAGATCTCTAGGCCATGTTCTTTTCAGACGCCTCGGAGGATTATTGGGAATGGGGTGGGAAGCAAGTTGAGAAACTAATGGATTTGAGTGGTTATGGAGCTTACGGTGAAAGGATAGGTATCTGGTTTGGGCTAACTCAGCAATATATGGAACTTTAAGGTCTTTATGGATAAGTTTATTGGTGACAAAGTAAGGAGCATTTAGGATTTTTCGAAGGATTTTGGATTGTAAGGATTGGATAAAAGATGAATTGGATGGTTTAGTAGAGCCCCAAAGCTCAACTCCGTACGTCCAAATAGGTCTAATCACAGTCATGTAAATAAGTCTTTTGAAATGAATTGGGAGCTTTGATAGTTTGTCTAGTAAATGTTGAAGTAGTAACGACGATCAGTTTCTTGTCGTTTTAGTCTTGTAAATGCAATATGAATTGATTTTATTAATCAATTCGATTTATTTTATTAATGAATTAATTGCCACTTCTATTGAGATTATTTTAAATACAAAATTAAAAATTAAGCTGATCACAATAATAATCCACGTATTTCAAATATAAACATTAGGTCAGAATTAATCGATAGGCGATCGGAGAAGCAGCAGGAAATCCCAGATGTGGAAAGGTAAGGAAGAAGCAATAAAGGTAGGTGGGGACTCAATGAGAGTATGATAAGGCGGGAAGAGGGAGGTTACAAACGGCGATAAAGATCGGATCCAGGAGTAGGCCTTATAGCTCCCTCGTACAGCAGGATCTTATCCAATCTCTACTCTCTACTACACACCTCTACCTCTATCTAACCTACGCCTTCCTCATCTTCTTCGGTCAGCAGCCATAAATATTTCTCTAGATGTCTCCTTTTACAGATTATCTATCTTTATTTATTTTCTAAGAGGACAGCAAGAGGCAATACAAAAATCACAAAAAATGTTAGTTTCAAGATTTTGATTTCTCAACTATTCCCTATGCATGCAATCTCTATAGCTAATTTTAAGTTTTTTTATACAAGACATACGTTATGTACTTTACAAGGTGATGATATATGGTCTTGCCCGGGGAATCATTAAATTAAAACAGTTACTTCAAGATCTTAAAATCCTTCAAGTCATAGACTCTAGTTAGATCATTAATCTGTTAAGATTAAGTTGTTCATCAGGTCCCAACAGTGTCAAATTCAAGATTTTACAAAAGACTCGTTTACTTGACAGTAATTAGATCTATTTGTATTTGTAATTAATGTATAGTAATAGTAATTAGACCTATTTGGATAAGAGCTTTGGGGTTCCACTAAGCCTTACAATGCTTCACGTATTCTTGATATCTATAATCCTTTCAAAACTT
This sequence comes from Euschistus heros, assembly GCA_003667255.2. Taxonomy (NCBI): domain Eukaryota; kingdom Metazoa; phylum Arthropoda; class Insecta; order Hemiptera; family Pentatomidae; genus Euschistus; species Euschistus heros. The sequence continues at coordinate 888,570 of RCWM02000391.1, forward strand.
TCTCAATGCTATCTATATATTATGTCAAAAACAAACTAATTCATAATGAACTAAATGTCCCACATGTTGCTGAATTAGCCCAAACCAGATACCTATCCTTCCATGGTCAGCAGCTAAATACTTAGTTGAATCCACTAACCACTCAACTTGTATCTAAATCGATTTCTGATAACCCTTCGGGGTGTCTAAAAAGAAGATAGCGACCTACTATTGTAGTTTCTTTACAAGTTGTTGTAATAATAACTTCACATATTTACATTATATATTGTATACTGTTGTAAAGTTCATGGTTTCTTTCAAATGTTTAAACTCTGATTTCACATATTTCGTTTACATTACTTTTGTTTACCTTTGTTTCACCAGATGAGATTAATCTTTTTTTTCTTCTACCTTTATTCATTTATGAAAAAAAAAAGATATTATGTTCTCGATAAATAGCTTTTATAACTAAATTTAGCACATTGTGCCTAATAACTGAATAAAATTAATTAATTTTGTATTTTACTATTTGTACTAAGGTATAAAAAGAATCAAAGCAGAAAAATATGGCCTTACTTCCAAGAAGTCAGCTTAATAATTTTTTTTTATTATAAATTTTATTGTAATTTATAACTGCGTAAAATATATAAATTAAGTAAATCGTATAAATATAGTAAAGAGAGGGGCACGGTAGCGCGATAGTAAGGCACTTGACGAGTCCGACTGAAGGCAAAAAAAAAAAATTATTTTCTATTATTTTACCTAGAGACGATCGGGAGGCCAACCTAAGAGCACTCCTAGCTATGATCTATTGCTTTTCCCAGTCAGGGAGAAATTGTTTATTTAATTAGGATCTTAAAATATTTTTTAAATAAATTTTCAGACACATGTTTTACCTTCCTGTTGAACCTAAACACTACAATTTGGAATCAATGTATGCTTTTTCATTTTATTAGGAGAGAGTCTTCCTTTGCAGAAAAAATAAAATAAACCTGTGGCTCAGACTGAAAGGTTCTATCGACAATTTTTCTTGTCAGAAATTATATGGAGAATAGTTATTGTTATATAACATTTGTCACTAGGATCTACCATTTAGAGCTATATTAGTTGCAAAATTTACTGCTAGGTATAAAAAGTATTCAAATTTAACCATAACCATAAGCTGTAAAATAGAAATATATTTGTAGAGATACAGTAAATAGATGATAAGGTATGTATACACATGACTAACTGCCCTAACAGTAAAGTAAGCGGCTAATAAGCGGCCCGATGTATTCATCTATTCGTGCATTCGAGTCCCTACAAGGACAGCCTCCTCTTCATTAATTCCACGACCAGCTGATCCCGATGTCATGGCCTAGCTCCGACTCGTAAAGAGGCACTGTAAATATAACTAACGAACTAGTCCTTAAGTAGCGTGACGACATATTGTGCGAAACTGTTGGGGCACAGCCGAAGGCCTTGTATAACTCCTGACTTTATAAGGCAGGGAAGAGGTAGGCCGTGGGGGTGGAGTGGGGGGGGGGGCGAGGATTGATTCTACGATTTAGTATTCCGCTCGTCTATCCGCTCCCCGCCTAGCCGTTTATTTCTTCTTATAGTTCCTTCCTTATCTGTCCCTTTATGTCCTTTATTGATTCTCTGTCGGAGGGGGCATATCTCAGGGAGTTTATCCAGTTCCGCTTTGTCTGAGATATTTAACAGCCCGGATGTAGTCGAGAGTGGAACCGGCCCTTCCCGATGTCCTGATGACGAGGCAGGAAGGGCTAGGTTCTGTTTCTTGAAGGCAGGTCTTGAGGGAATATAGTATTGCATAATTTTTTTTTTTTTTTAAACTATTTACAAAACTAAAGCGACAAGAAACTGCTCGTCATTACAAACTACTTCAACATTCACTAGACAAACGATCAAACCTCCCAATTCATTACAGAATGACTTATTTACATGACTGTTATTAGACCTATTTGGACGTACGGAGTTGAGCTTTACGGCTCTACTAAACCATCCAATTCATCTCGTATCCAATCCTTACAATCCAAAATCCTTCGAAAAATCCTAAATGCCCCTTACTTTGTCACCAATAAGCTTATCCATAAAGACCTGAATGTTCTATATGTTGCTGAGTTAGTCCAAACCAGATACCTATCCTTCCATACCAAGCTCCATAACCACTCAAATCCATTAGTTCCTCAACTTGCTTCCCACTCCATTCCCGATAATCCTCCGAGGCGTCTGAAAAGAAGATGACCAAGAGATCATCTAGAGTAAAATTTTATTGAAGTGCTACTGATGAGTAGCTCTTTTCCAGTTGTTACATGTCATTGTAATCGTTATCAGCTCATTTACTTATTTGTATAGTTGTAAATTTCAATAAATTGTTACATGTCATAATATATATTATATATATATATATATATATATATATATATATATATATATATATATATATATATATATATATATATAAACTTATAACTTATAAGTTATAAGGGCTAAAACTGCCCGTCGTTACAGACTACATCAACATTTACTAGACAAACGTTCAAACCTCTCAATCGATTACAAAAGACTCATTTACATGACTGTGATTAGACCAATTAGGACGTATGGAGTTGAGCTTTGAGGCTCCACTGGACCGCCCAATTCATCTCTTATTCAATCCTTAAAATCCAAAATCCTCAATGCCCCTTACTTTGTCACCAATGAACTTATTCATAAAGATCTTAATGTTCCATATGTTGCTGAGTTAGCAAAAACCTGATACCTTTTAGTGTAGATTTTATTGAAGTGCTACCAGAGAGTAGTTCTTCACAAGTTATTTACATGCCATTGTATTCAATGTCAACACATTTACTTGTTGTATATTATTTTCTACAGTTGTAAATATTAATAAATGAAAAAAAAAAAAGAAATATGTGGGAATCAAACCTACGAATTTGTTTGCCGAATGCTCTGATATCTTCGCACCAACACGCTCGGACATCGCAGTTTATGAGAGTACATTTTTTATACAAAAAAATAAATAAATAAACGTTTATCATATTTTCTAAATTTTAATTATCATATTACGAAATTGCCTTCCGTTGATAACCTCCAGTAGATCTATAGTTGTTTATTCGATTCCTGTTAGGAGCGCTTTGTTAAAAAAGTCAGCTACACGCTGTATCCCTTCCGTGTACCCAGATCGTCCGTTATGCCGGCGGACGATGTTCCCCTTCCGGAGGAGCTCATGTCGAAGATAGCTATCTCCCGGGTATGATGGCCGGCTAAAAAAGTCCGCATGCAAGGTCTCGGTCCACTCCTTTTCTAAGCCAACTATTTTTCTTTTTTTCTTTTTTTTTTGTTCCATTCGGATGGAGGCCCGAATTTTCCTAGGCCCGGGGTGGACTCTGCTATCTTTAGATCTGAAATATTGCCCCCCTCCAACCTCTTAGCTATTAGAGTGTTTATTAATTCAGCAATGTCTGCTGTCCGCTGCTTGCTGTTCTGATACTGACCACACTGTCCTCGCGTGACTAACTTCTTATCGATGTATCACTCCTGTCTTCACGTCGTATATCTTCCTTCCTACTCAGCGGTTAATGGATAAACGGTCTTATATAGTAACAAATTATCAGGTACTGTATTTGAGAAATTGTTTATAATCCTCCTGTAACATTACAATCGAAAATGTCATTCCTCTCTAATTGCCTTAAACACACACAAAAATCAAGAGTACAAACAAATTAAAAACTTACTCTCATGTATACCAATTACCTATTTTCAAGAAATTAATTATTGAAAAAAACGGAGAAACAAAGGTGTATGAAAGAAGAGAGGAAGCTTTTTGAATAATTCACAGAATTTAGAAAAACAAATGATAAAGAACTACTAGAAAAAACATTCACCAAAACGTTTCTAATAGAGTAAATTATACAATTATAATTCAAACAATTTTTTTTTATTACACTAATCAAAATCAACCATAATTTGTAGTGTAAACAAATCTTTAACACTTTATTCAGAAGTATAGAGATTCAAAAGGATTAATCCTTCGCCAATTTTGATATGCAGGGTAAGTAACTCTTAGTGAAACTAGATCAAAAATGTAGAAAAATGCCGCAGACCTCACTTTTTTTTTTCCAATCCGCTGCAGATATACGATAAATCAAAAACTTTTTTCAGGAAACCACGTTTTTTACCATAAAAGCTATAATATCTCCATTTTTTAAAAATATGTTTCAAACTTTTACCTCATTTTCGGATTCAGCATTAAATTTTCTATAAGAGCAGAGAACATGTAACCTTGAATTTCACAAACTTGTTAACTTAAGAACAGTTGATCTTCACCTTATTTAGGGAAGTTACAATGTCTTATATTACTTCTACGCACACCATTTTTCGAAAAAAAAAACATCCACAAAACTGGAAACCTCACAAACACTTTCAAATTTAATCAGCTTTCGAATGATATGTTAAAAAAAAATGGTTTTGTTTTAATTTCATACAAGTTCTCATTTAACATACAAATCAGTTACTTGTGTAAATAAAACATTATGACAATCCCTTAATGGAAATATGCATTTTAAACTCTTCATTGAAATAAAAATCAATGAAAGAAATCAAAGGATTTTACGTTATTACATTTATTTATTTATTTATTATTATTATTTATGATTTATTTTAATAAAAGTAAATTTCTCCATGAAATTGAAACAGAACCTTTATTTTTAACATATCATGTATTTACTTATTAACTTATTTATTAACATACCTATTTATTTACTCTCAGTAAAGAACGTTTGTTTGTTTATTTCGTTTAACGTCACTTTATGCTGCTATGGCTAATCGGACGATGCTACGGTGGGAGTCCTAAATTTTGCCTATCCAGGTATAATTAAGATAGGGATCTTTAACGAGTATCTGACATCGCACAGGCTCGGGCCCCATTTCACGTCCCTTCCGAAGGACGGCATAGCTAAGGATTTTTTAATCCCTTTAAAAAATCCTAAGGACATCTGCCGGGCTGCGAACCCGCGATCTTGGGTTTAGTAGGTTGCTATGCTAACCACTACACCACAGGTGACCCCAGTAAAGAGCGTAATAATTCATGTAGCAAAGTGCTGTTTTGAATCTTTTTTTTTTTTTTTTTTTTTTTTTTTTGTTCTTAGAACTGATGATGAATTAATGACATTTGAAACCAGTCTCATAATAAACTAAACGTCATAAAACTAGCAAACTGCCTTTTCTAATATTATTGATATTATGTTCTTGGATAGTACATATATTTTCGATTTTTTTTTCTGATTTAGTTAAAATTTCATTTTTTTTCCTCTGATCCATTTTAACTGTAACCCTTCAAACTCTTCTATGATTTTCTAATCCTTATTGGCCATGCTGATGGAATGGACCTAAGTTGATTAGCGATAGAAGTTTGTAGAGCTGTAGAGAGTAGATAAGGAAGCTCTGAGAGTAGATAGGATAGGCTAGAGGTAATTAATAAGGAGAGAAGTACACAGGGTACACAGTACACAGTGTACAGTACACAGGGACCTGATACATGAGAGCCGACACCGGCCACTATAAATCCCTCTCTAACTGGACCTCATTATCTCTTATGGCTCTAACTTTTTAGTCCTCGCCTCTCTCTCTGATTGTTGTCCTATCGACTATTATCCATCGATATGAGCCGATCGGTGGCAGGAAAGTCACGGGAAGCGAAAACAGTTCAAGACTTGGATTATTAATGTCATACTAAAATTTTCTGGATGTCTTTGTAATAAAACACGTTTATTTATTCAGTTTGAGAGGGCGTTTAACTGCTAGGTCATCAACGTCCGTTGGTATTTTGGATTTAATTAATTAATAAAATTATTAGAGACTGGCTGTTAATTTAGAGCCATTGATGAATTTATGGACGACTTGGCTTCATCGTTTCTTAACGCTACTGAGATATTTGTTGGTATCCCTAACTGGTTAAGGTGGATTTTATAGGTAATACATTCTTCGAAGATGTGTTCCACTGTTAGCTTGGCTTGGCATTTCGGACATTTTGGAGGGGCTTCTCTTGTAATGAGGTGAATATGCGTCATCCGCGTGTGCCCTATTCTGAGGCGTGTGATCGCAACTTCTGTCTGGCGTTTGCTTCGGGTTGATGTAATCCAGAGCTTCACATCTTTCTTTATGTTTCTTAGTTTGCTGGGTGGACTTTCACCCTACATTTATTGCCATTTTTTATTATTAGATTCTTTTAAAGGGCGAGCGAGTTCTGTCGGAGTTAGGATCGCTGTGGCTTCTCCTGGGATAATGCTTCTTTGGCGGCGTTGTCAGCCATCTCATTTCCCGTTATACCAACATGTCCGGGGACCCAGACAAAGTGAACTGATTTACCTATTAGTTTCAACATTATTAGTTGTTTATGAATGCGATGAACTAGAGGATGGTCTGAATACATTGTGTTCAATCCTTGAAGAGCACTAACGGTGTCAGATATTGTTATATTGACATAAAGGGCGGATGCAATAGCATTTAACTCTGCTGTGTAAATATTGAAAAGGTGATGCATTTTTCTCTTATGGGTTGAATTTTTTCAACCGACTTCAAAAAAGAGGAGGTTCTCAACTCGTCTTTATTTATTTATTTTTTTTTGTATGTGTATGTTACGCGATTACTCCGTCAATTCTGAATCAATTTTGATGATTCTTTTTTTAGATCGGTAGGGCATACTTCAGAGGTGGTCCCATAAAAAATATTTTGAAATCAACGCAGCACTTTTTAAGAAAATTAAAAAAAAAACAGTTAATATTAACGAAAAGTTAAAATTATTTGCAAAGTGCAGAAAGGAGAAAGAAGTTAGGCGTTTGTTGCTAGTGAATTCCGAATTCCGCGTAGTTCTCTTTCAACCGCCCTAAAGAATAAAGAAAAGATCGCCACTGGTGGAAGACGGTAAGTCTAATTTTAGGCACCCTCAGGAAAAAGCGCAATTCAGTTGAAAGTTATACGATAAATTGGTACCAGGTATTTAATTTCCTGTATCAACGATTTTATATGTATGTGCAAACAACATACACATACCCATTATTGAAAAATATACGTAATGATTTAAACTCCGATTTGGTGTTCAATTTTCCCAATTGCATAAAGGTAAGTGAATGATAACCTCGATAAGTCTTGAAGATCAAGAATTGACTGTATAAACAAAAATACACTCACCGCTAAAAAGTGAAAAATAAAAATAATTTTTAGAAAAAAAACCGACTTCAAGATTAAACCTACACATACAAACTTGAACTAAAAAAAATATATTTTAATTGTTTCAAAACAAAAACCATTAAATGAAAATCAACGAAATTATCGATACTTATATACCTATTCACAATTTATTATCAGTTATTTTTGGAGTCGGTGCCAACCAAAACAAACAGAATTTGAAAAGAAATTTTAATCGTAAAGATCCTCCCACTGTTTCATCACCGCCACACCGCTGTCTCCGGCCTATTCGAAAGTTTATTATATAAGGCAGGTTTCAACTGCTCATCTTGGCTGGCACCGACTTCAAAGATAACTAACTCGTCATAAATTTTGAATAGGTATATAAGTATCGATAATTTCGTTGATTTTCATTTAATGGTTTTTGTTTTGAAGCAATTAAAATATTATTTTTTATTTTTTAGTTCAAGTTTGTACATGTAGGTTTAATCTTGAAGTCGGTTTTGTTTTTTTCTCTAAAAATTATTTTTTTAATAAAACACGTTTAGCTCATATCAACCTGTTTTTTTTTATGTTTGTATATGTTTTATAGTTATTTTTCGAATAGCTTAGAACATTTAGTAACTTGTAAGGACAACTAGTACTTCTGCTAGTACTCTGTAGTAAGAGGAAGTATTTTGGTACTTTAATCCTGGTTATATGAGAATATTTCCACTGTATGGAGAGTTTTGTAGCCTAAAGTTCTGTATTGCAGATTGTGGGAAAGAACACTAGAGCCTTTTTAGGCATTTGCAGGAGCACTTCAACATTAATTGGGCCACATCCAGAGAGGGGCCAGATATAGCCACTGAAGGGTTCTCTTTTCAGATTCAATCTAACAATTTTTGCTGGACGAATATTTGTAATGATGGAGGATGGAGCTTTGATCCATCGAAGTGACACTGAAAGTCGATATAAAATTATTACAATTATATCGATACCATTGGCTAGTCGAGTTGCCTAGAGCCCAGACAAAGAGATGCCACTAGCACCGACGAGATGGATATATAAATTATTATCGAAGGCTATTATTCCGACGCAGAGTCGAGGGCTGAGTGTACCAATGGAAAATGTTGGGCCATTTTTCACTAAGTTCCATTGTCTCCTTGTTCAAATGTTCAACGATAAAATTTCCCCTAATTCCAGTGCCTCGTTGATAAATGGCCGCCCAATGGGTTATCACTCCACCTCTTTACGTATTGTCCCGTTTTGTTTGCTCATGAGCCAATTATCCAATAGGGCCGTTAAAAAGGAAATTCGATCTATTTTAAATGTCATAATATTTTTTTAAATTATATACAGCCCAGTCAATGAGTGCTAAAATGAGGGACGTAGAGTGCATGAAATATGCGAACATTTTTGACTTCATAGCTTCGTTAGGAATAGTTAGAAAGTAAACATACTAAAACTCCTCGCCTGTTTTGAGTTTTTCGATTATGTCTCGAAAACGGTGGACTCTAGAAAAATATGCAACAAATCAAAATTAAAGCTAATTAAATTTCCCATAAAATTAATAATATACATATTTGTCGAAATTCCAACGGTTATCGAGATATACTTTATTAAAAATTGATAATTTTAGATATAAAAAAAAATGATTACCTCACGGTTTGTTAAAAATTTACTTCAAATACCAGAAACGTATATATGGAATTAAAGTAAATTTAATACTCTACAATTTTGATTCCGTTGTTATTTCTGAGAAACGATTTTGGAAGGTACTAGAAGCAAAAGTTTGACAAAAAATGAGGTAACATTTCTTTTTTCCCGAAAATAACAGATTTTCAGTAACGAATATCTCGCAAACGTTTAGAATTACGACAAACTTATACAGAATCAATTTTATAGGAAATTTAATTAGATTTTATATTTATTCGAAAGAAATTTTTCTAGAGTCAACAGTTTTCAAGATATAATCGAAAAAACCAAATAAGTTCAACTTCTCCCCTCCCTCCCACTGTTAGCTCACCCCCCCCCCCAAGAGCGGGGACTTTTATTATGTTTACTTTCTAACTATTCCTAACGAAGCTATGAAGTCAAATATGATTGCATATTTCATGCACTCTACAATGTGTTTATTGACTGGGCTAATATTGATTCACATTTACATTTCCAAAAAATAAAAATAAAAGAAACATAACACAAGAAAAGTTTCATATTAGAATGCCCTGACGCCATATTTGGAAGTTTCAACAACAGTCTGAGTCGGTGATAAAAATTTTATTATTTCTTATCGTGTTGATACCAAGTGATTTATTTTATTAATATTTTATATTTTAAATTCAAACTGAAACAAGCAAATGTAAAGAAAAAAAATCAAATGCAAAGGCAACAATCAGAAAAGTGCTATTTTAAGAGATTCCGACCTTTTTGACCGTTATCCGGATTTGAATGGGAAGCAAGCCGAAAGACTTGTGGATTCACATAGGAATCATGGTAGGATAAGAATCTGGTAAGGGTCAAATCAGCAACATACTGGACATCAAGATCAAAACATATAAGTTTAATAATGGAGCATTAAGAATATTGGATTGTAAGGATTCAATAAGTAATGGATTCAATTGTTTAGGGGCGCACAGTGGGACGAGCCAACGTAATTTGTTGGACATTGGTTGAAAACAAAAATTTATATTTATGGCTTGAATCATTTATAAAATGTTTGCTATGGTCATTGTCGATAAACAACAGCACGTTAGACATAATTTTATTACGCACTAACAGTACAAAAGATCGATAAACTAGGTTTGTTTGAAAGGTTCTCGCAAATTTCCCGTTGTGTTAAATTGCATTAGATCGAAATGGTCTGCGACCACTTGCGACCTTGGAGAATATTTGGATTTACTTTGATAATTCAACTTGTACAAAAAAGTGGTCCAAATTGCTACAACAAATGGACTTCACAAATGTTATCCACAGGTATTCACCAATAAAAATGCTTAAAATTGATATCGGAATAGTTCTGAATGCTTACACTGACACGACGAATGGATCCAACGATAAAATTTCGATAACCACAGTTTAGGAGCCTGTGGGCTATAATTGATTACTTCTATTAAATAACTAAATAGTTCCGTTTTCGGTTGGGGACAATGTTTAAAATAATAATTACCTATCAGGTTTCTGACAAACCGCAAATTGTTTATTTTTTTTAAGTAAATCCGATCGACGAAAAAGGCATAAAACACGTATAACTCACATAACGGTAAACTGATTGATTTACAGATTTTTAAATTCGATAGAGCACATCAAAAATCATAGGAAATAATATCCCTTGGATCAAAACACGAAAAAACAAAAAATTAGATTTTTTAGACACACTATTGGTTAACAGAGCAAAGTCCTGAAATGTTGGAAAAAAACTGACTTTAGATTCAAATTCTACACCTTTGAAAACAAAGCCATACGAAATTTGAAGTCGATGCAATAATTTTTAGAGGCTCAAAATGCGATGTCCAGAAAAAACATAGTTTCGTCCCACTGTGGGGCGGGGCAAAAAAGTGAGTTGACTTTTTCATTGGGAGACTAGTCAGGAAAAGATAGTTGAATGTATCTGCCGAAAAACGTTCTAAGCGACAAAATTTCCGAAGTGGCGATTTTAAAGGTTTTTAAATTTATAATAAATAGTACGTTATAGTATGATATAGTAATCCATTATGTTATTATACATGGAAATATAACAAATCAATATGTTAATACAAAATCTGAGCTAGAAAACTAACAAAAACTTAAGATTATGATTTTCTTTCACTGATTACACAAAACTTTATGTTTGTCGCTTAGTTTTTCGGCGGATTCATTCAGTTGTAATGCTATCAAAGATTACTAAATATTTATGAGATCTGAGAAACTCGAATTACTACTCTATAGTTTCTCATTGTAAAGATTTCAGCAAAGTGCTTCTATATCTGTTAATTCGTTCTTTAAAGCACTTTTTCAAAAGATATTTAAAGTTATTTACAATTGTATACAATAGATATATCAAATAAATTTGTGGAAAAATGATTACATGACAATAACTTACAAAGATACTACCGGTTAGTAGCACTTCTGGGAGTTCCGTTATGAAGGCCTGAAATGGGGTGTAGAGTGCATTTTCTTTAATCCAAGTTTTTTCTACAGAAACATATTCAGAATAGTTATAAAGTAAATATACTAAAAGTCCTGGTGATTTCGGGCTTGGGAACAGGAGATGGGGGGGGGTCCCATTTTTAGGTTTTGCGCTCATATCTCGAATACGGTGCGTCGTATGAAAAACATGACTATAAACAAAATTAAAGTTAATTAAATCCTCTACAACTTTTACTTTATACATATTTTTCATATTCAGTACCGTTTCCCAGATATAAGCTTGGCAAATGTGAAGTACTTTTAGTATGTTTATTTTACAAAGAAAAGTTAAATGTAATTTTCGACAAGTTGAAGTTAATTTGGCATATATATGTACATTTTGAAGGAAATTTAGTGTTCAACAATATCATTTATGAAGGCTTTTGTCGTAGAATGAACGTTTTAGAAGATATGGAGATAAATAAAGTTTAACAGAAAACTAGAGGTGAAAGTTTTTATTTTCAAAAATGTTCACATTTGCCAAGCGTATATCTCGGAAACAGTACAGAATATGAAAAAAGTGTATTAAACAAAAGTTGTAGAGAATTTATTTAACATTATTTTAGTAAATAATCATGTTTTGCATACGCCGCACCGTTTTCGAGATATGAGCGCAAAAACAAAAAAAAGGGACCTTCCGCACCCCCCCCCCCCCCCAGGGCTTTTAGTATGTTTACTTTATAGCTACTATGAACATGTTTCCGAAAAAAACCTTGGATTATAGCACTCTAATCCTTTATTGACTTGACTAATTAGCCATCTTCTTTTTAGTGAGACAAATGGATTTTAGTAGGTATGGTAGCTTAACGTGGAGAGATAGTTATCTGATATAAGGGACATTTAGAACAATTGAAGTTTAATTGTGACATGATAAGTCGGTATTTTAGCTTGTGAGCAATGGTATGAGGACAATTTAAATGTGACATTTAAATTGAAAAGGATACACCATCATTAGGTCTTTGTATTTTAACATAATATTATGTATTAAATATAATATATAATGGATTTAATGTAAGGATAGATAGTAGGGTTTGTAGTAAGTTAGGAGTTTATAATAGTGTTGAGGGATGGCTATAACCAGAGAACCAAGGGCGAGGTTGATACAAATTGTGGCAGTTAGTGGATTGATGTAGGACCATGGTATACTCTCCCCTCCCCTGGTCTAATGGAGGATATCAATTACTATAGCTAACACAACTTAACCTCTAATACCCTTGTATATCCTCATACTCCCTGACATCGGGGGTATGTCGTCGTCGGGTAGGATCTATGTGGGGTACGGAGGGATCGGTCAATGGAGGTTCAGAGAGATAACTTTCTCTGATAAACAGGAGGTTGAATAACCTGTTGTAATTATTTAATGTTTGTGTTAATTAATCCAATTTTTAATAAATATATTATTGATATAACTTATCACTTGAAGTACGCTTGATGGTATAGAAGGATCAAAACAATTAGGATTTATTAATTAATTACCACTTCTATTGGGGATTATTTTATTAGAATACTAATTTCGAATGCTTAACGTTTATCTTCAGTTCTAAAACATACATTTTCAACACATCAGCACTATGTAACATGGATTATATATACTAAAGTTTTCAAAAATGTAAGACAAGAAATCTAACATTTGTACTTACCTGAGGAGATTTAACAGATATCTAAAATATATCCATCATGGAAAGGGGAAGAGGGCAGGCAGGTTGAATTTATGGGGTTTACTATGGGATTTCCCATATGGCTCATTGGATTTTTTCGTTCCTATTGGAAACAAATTAAAAATGGGCTATTTGTTTAAACGGCCGGATAAACATTTCCAATAGCCCCATTTTACATTTGTTTCCAATAGGAACGGAAAAATTCAAAGAGTCGTAAGGGAAATCCTATAGTAAACCCCTAAGATTTAACCTACATGCCCCCTTCCCCTTTTCATGATGGAAATATTTTAGATATCTGTTAGATCTCCTCAGGTGAGTAGCAATGTTTGATTTCTTGTCTTACATTTTTGAAAACTTTAGTATATATAATCCATGAAACATAGTACTGATGTGTTGAAGATTTTGTATGTTTTAGAACTGAAGATGAATGTTTAGCATTCTAAATCAGTATTCTAATAAAATAATACCAATAGAAGTGGCAATTAATTCATTAATCCTAAATGATATATTATATCATATATATCATATTTATCAACCCGACCCAAACGCCATAGTCGAATGTCGTGGTCCTTAGTCGGCCTACACAAATCAAGAAGATGAAGATATAATTTTTAAACAAAACAGAATGAAGAACCAAAAATTAGTATATTGTAAAATAACAATCATAGCTTTGATCTCAAACAGATTACTTTTACAAATACTTTATTACTCCAGCAGCCTAATTTTTTCATTCGTTATCTAATTTAACTAGCAATGCTTCCTCTCCCGCTTCCATTAAACATCATTCACCAACCTCCTCAATCATCAATGTTCAATAATGTCGTAATACATGAGTTTAAGGATGTTTTTGTCTCTAAATAGGAAGATCAGTTTTCAGTTTTAATTTCCGCCTTCTATTTATAAGTATCCAACTAAAATATTATTCTTGAAGGAATACCATGTAGTATGAATAAACAATATTATAAAACAAACTACAAAAAGACGACCTTTATACAACTTTATTCCAGATATCACACCTACTAACTACGACAAAATTAAAAGTACACATTACAAAGTGACCCAATTCTAGACCGAACACGGACAAAGTAATGTCTATTTGAACCGATTTTATTTAACTGACTCATCTACATGCCACTGCGACAGACAAACACAACAGACTTTTCATCACATTCTATACAACTGCCCTCTTTTTGACAACAAAAGAGTACAGCTTATAAAATCCATACTATTAAAAGGAGATGATTGGCCGCTTCCAGAGAAGGATATTTTTAAAAAATGTCTCAAGGAAATGAAAAAGATTATCACTGAATGTGATTTAGAACTCCTCAAAGAAGTAAAGAAGACGACCAACGACTTGGAGCCGAACTTATTGATGTCTGTAGTGTTGTTTTGTGTTTATTTACTTATGTTCTGTGTTAATTAGTTATGAAATTTTCACTTAATTTTGTTCTGTTTCTTTTTTTTAAACATTGTTTATTGTACCTACTCAAAATTCATCATAAAAACTTAAATTCTTGATTTCACATATTTTATAAATATGCTAATTGCATAGAGCATGTACATATATTTAAATACACGCCTCTCTTACAGGGTTACTGTAAGAGGGAAAACAAGAAAAAAAATTATATAATAAGAAATGCATTTTAGAATTCAATTTAATCCTATATTAGTCCAAATGCTGAAACAGAACCACCGAACAACTATAGTTAAAACAAGGCACATATCCTAACTACATTCTGCAATATAATGAATCTTCGAAACAGCCTTAGAAGGATATTCAAAGAGGACTCGCTGTAAGAAGATCAATCTACTCGCTTAACAATTTCTTTAGGATTAAATAAAGATAAAAGGGGAGGAGTCAAAACAGCTTATCTAAGACAAACACAGAGAGCGGGTCGGGCAAGGACTTAGGGTCACAATCTCCGACTCCACATAAACTAATTCCGCAAGATTAAGACTCCTGACTTAGAGGCACCCTCACATGCGGAGTATCATCCGGATCGCTTCCTGATTTAACTGCCCCAAGAAGAAGGATACGGCCTAGTGCGGCTGAGTTATCGGTTGTTAGCTTGATCCTAACAAGCCTTTGGTAATGTATGGTATAACTTCATACCAATTATTTTATTCTAATCCAATTGACATTATTTCGTTTCAAACCGTCCAATCCCATCGTCCACCTTACATTTCCGAACTCCTTCAACATTTCTTACCCGCTGAACCCGTTTCCGCCAATCAGATTTGTATACTCCTGCTCATTGCTCAGCCACTTTTGACAGATTTTTCTTAATCCGATCCTCTTCTCTATGGAACCCCATCCCACTCAACATTCGTCATTCAATTACCCTTCCACTTATAGATTAATATAAAAAATTTCATTATAATTATATCAAATATAATATATTTCAAAAGAATGAGGACAAGAGATCTACTTTCGTTATCTCTTGAAATAAGCCAAAGCTCGGAATAGTTATCGCCGTGTAACGTTCTTCCTCATAGTCTGGCATGTTTTATTATTATACATGGTTCATTTATTATTATATTGGATCCGTTCGACAGATGTCAATTTATTTTTTAAAAGGTGAGAATTAATAAGTACAGTTAAAAAAAATAAAAAAAAAGAATTATTACACACTGCAATAATCATAAATAAAAAAAATTATGAAATTTTTAATCGATGTTTAAAACTTAAATTGTGTTTTCAACATACTTTTTCATGCTGAATTCAATTTTAGAATAAGTTTTTCTCTATCACGTACAGATTTCCCACAAAATCCATGAACACAGATGAATCACCGGACCTGGCTTTAAAGGTAAATTTAAAGGAAAATTAGAAGTAAAATACAAACTCAAATCTTTAATTACGTAATAATAATTCCCTCCATACTATAGGAATACCAAAAGACAACGATTTTGTTTTTTACCTGTTTTCCAAATCCGCAATGTACGACAAACTTTATGGAGAGCCCAGGCTTTATCTTGGTGGGCACGTTTCACTGCAAAATAAGCAAAGTACACATTTTCCACAAACTTTGTAATATTTTGTCTCTGTTTTGCAGCAACATAACCTTCCACATATATAACAAAACAGGTCTGGACTGTTATCACACGCACGCCGTGATATACTCATCTCAAATTTGAGTAAATCATGAGAGTAACGAGGAAAAAAAGCAACTAATCTTATATTATGCCTCATCAATTATATCAATATTATGCTTTATCTAATACTGACTTGACTAACTCTATGAATCCCATATCTAAGCTAGGAAGGTACAAGAAAGCAGGGACGCCAACATAAATTGGGCCTCTCTTAAATTTGTCTCTCCCTTATGCTAGAAATATACAATCCTGTACCACAAAAACTTAGCGTGTTTGGAATATAACTCTAACAGATTTGAACTCAGCATGGGAAAATATTGTAAAAAAATTTATCAGAAATCAAATATGGAATTTCATACAGCATTGTGTTGTCTTTTGTGAATTTTTGCTAAGGTAAATTTATTTTCAACTGTTTTATTGATTACCCGCAATATTAAATATCAAAGAATATAAAACAAAACAAAACAAATAAGATGAACCAGCAGATATTCTCAAGATAATTAGTTCTGTTATATATTCTAACGAATCAGATCGCAAGGCCAATTTCTTATCATAATAAAATAATCTAGATTTGAAATTTATACACGAAATCAAGTTTTTTGGCATTGCAGTATGTCTTAAATAGTTCTACTAAAACTTCTAAGTCCGCAACAATGCCATCAATCAGAGAAACAGAACTGCATAAAATTATAAGTAAATTGCCAAAATACTGAGATATTTTTTAAGATTTACATAACAATTCGTAACATTAAAAAAAAAACTAAATAAATAATTTAGAACATTTTTCTGTCCTGCCTTCAGGACTGAAGATACCAAAAAGAAGGAAGAGGAGATGGACTCGAGATCAGATATCAGAAACGAATTATTAATATTCAAAGCCTTCGCTAAGATAGACTCCTTCCTAACCCCCAACCGCTTCTCTTACAACAGTTATGCAAATATCTTCGATTTTAAACCAGACCTCTCCAAGGTTTTTTTTTCTTTTTATTTCTGCAAAAAGAAACAGTTAATCCGCCAAGATATACACATGATGTACCACCACTGTATATATTTATGAGGAGTGAGTTATCAAAATAAGTAACGGACCTTCTTCTACAGTGTATAAATTGTGATGAGTTATATAAAAGGACAAGCCATTTTTCGTTTGTGATCACTAACCGCAAAAACTACATCATCCTTATAGTTCAAGAAAGGTTTGGCAATAATAAAATTTACATATTTTTGATTAAATTTCTGTTTAAAAAAGCGATAAATATGAGGTACGCAGTGAAGTTTGAAAATTGACCCATTGGTAACGAGCGGCATTTAAGAGAAGCTACAAAGGTACGGTGTTGTATAGAGCTGGAAATTTAAGATAAAATTTAATTATTTTCAATTTAATTGTTATTAAAAAAAGCTAGAAATATATGAAACAACATGTGGATCCCAGTGCAGTTTAAAAATCGACCGATATGTGGCCATTCTGCAACAGAGTTTGCAATGATAAAACTATTAAATCCATTTTAATTTTAAATACAACATCTAGAAAGTTTTATAATAATACATTTTACTATAATAATAATTAATAAGTATAGTCTTGAGTGGCGGAAACGAGGAATGCGAAACTGTCATATACCATTATGGTTATAAATTAAAATCCAACCAGACGGATCGATAAAATTATTTCTGCCAAATTGGATGTCTAATTATGCTTTTACGTACTCTTCAACCTCCCTACTTCAATAAAAGTTTTTTATCGATAAACAAATGAAATTCAATTATTACTTAAAATAATTTAAATTCTTTATTTATGAGAGCGGGCGAAGCCGCTAAAGGGTATGCGAGTTTTTTTTTTTTTTTTTTTTTTTTTTTTTTTTTTTTTTTTTTTTTTTTTTTTTTTTTTTTTTTTTTTTTTTTTTTTTTTTTTTTTTTTTTTTGTAAGCAGGGCCATGCCCTTTACAAAGAAGTTCGGCTAATTTTTTATGTACAATGAAATAAAATACAAATATTATGTACATTATAATACTTAACAGATAATAATTCAAATAATATACATAAGAATGTTGAATAAACTAAGAATTAAATGCAAATTGTAAAAAGCAAGTAAATAGTTTTCAATCTAAATAATAAAAAATACCTAATAAAATAATTAACACTTTCTTTTATGACTTTTATAAACCTTTAAACTTTATCAAAGATCATATTAGACTACTACTTTCAAACATATATATATGTCATATCTTAGGAAAATAGGTAAATACATGATACTGATATTTTACAGTTAAAACTACTATATCTCAGTGAAAAAAATTCTGATTTTAATTATATTTATAATAAAATATGCCAGTTTTTTTACTTCTAATTCATTTTGTGGAATAAGTATTTGAAAACTGTCATTTGAATAAATAATAGGGTAATAACTGTTACGCAGGCAATTATAAATTGGGCAAGTGTAAAGAATATGTCCCAGGTCTTCATCAGTTTTCATGTTACAAACCATACAGATTTCCTGAGGATTAATTTGTGTGATTTTATCTGGAGTGGTTATTTATATTATATGTTTTCCTGTAGTTCTTAACTGTGCAATGATTCTAGTGAAAATAATATTTATCCGTATATTAATGTAAACAGGGATGAAACCGGTTGGATTAATGCTATTGTAGAATGTGCTAAAATTCGACTGCTGGCTAGAGAATAGATCCAAATTAAATAAATAAAGGGTATGCGAGTTTTAAATATAATAATTGATTCATCCTTTATTTAGACTGATTTCCCCGTAGGATAATATAAACTACATTATTACAAATTGTTGAAACAAACAATTTGGCTATATTGATATATTGTAACATAATATTGTGGAGCTACAGCTGAAAAACACTTCAATCTTCCTCATAGTCCAGTCAATAAACACATTGTAGAGTCCATCGAATATGCGATAATTTTTGACTTCATAGCATCGTTAGGAATAATTAGAAGGTAAACATACTAAAAGTCCCCGCCCCTGGGAGGTGAGCTAACGGTGGGTGGAGGGAAGAAATTAATTTTTTTTTTTTTTCGATAATAACTCCAAAACAGTTGACTCTAGAAAAAAAAAAAAAAAAAGCTAATTAAATTTCCTATAAAATTGATAATATATAAATTTGTTGTAGTTCTAACCGTTTACGAAATATTCGTTATTGAAAATGGGTGATTTTCGGAAAAAAACAAATGTCACCTCACTTTTTGTCAAACTTTTGTATCTAGTACCTTCCACAATCGTTTTTCAGAAAAAACGTCAGAATCAAAATTGTAGAACATTAAATTTACTTTAATTTCATATATACGTTTCTGGTATTAAAAGCAAGTTTTTAATAAAAAGTGAGGTAAACATTTTGTTTATTTCTAAAATTATCGATTTTTAATAACGTATATCTCGAAAACTGTTGGAATTTCGACGAATATGTATATAATTAATTTTATTGGAAATTTAATGAGCTTTAATTTTGATTCGTAGCATATTTTTCTAGAGTCCACCGTTTTCGAGATATTATCGAAAAACAAAATTTGGACGTTCTCCCCTCCTCCCACCCTTAGCTCACCCCCCAGGGGCGGGGACTTTTAGTATGTTTACCCTCTAACTACTCCTAACAAAGTTATGAAGTCAAAAATTATCGCGTATTCCATGCACTCTACACCCCTCATTGACTGGACTATCACTGTTTTTAATCTCTAATTACGAACCAAATTTATTTGTTGATTTAATCTCTTATTACGATCCAAATTTATTTGTCGACATCGAAAATGAAATCGATATGTAATTATTAATTTTTTTTAGAAAATTTGATTTCATAAGGATAAAGCGTCATAGAATGACCCATGAGTTTAAATTTCAGAAACAATTTGCAAGGAATAAACCTCCCCTAAGCCACGCAGTAGATTTCTTGGTGTTGCTTGGATCGAAAATTTGACGACAGTTTCCTCATCAGAAATCTAATGAACAATATTTTTAATATATATTATCTCATACTAGGACCAACCGTTTAGGAGCAATATTGATTTGAATGGAAAAAAAGTCTACATAGAGTTTGAAACGCTTCGAGATCTTCGACTTCGAATAAAAAACACATATATAATAAACATATTTATTTTATTTAAATACAATAAATATAATTTACATACATTGTTGTTTATTTGTTTACCATGGTGCGAACCCATAAACGGAATTAGCAAACATGGCACCTATTCCTTTATGTTTTACACCGAATGGCACTTTGTTCATAGCGTTTACATTTAGCCATGTATAATGCTGATGTAAATCACTATTAATTATAATCCGTATTAATTATTAATTATTATGTATTAATTAATACAATAATATAAAACAAATATAATAATTGTAAATATAATTTAAGTATTAATTTATGTAATTTGATGCTTTTAATTCTAAAATGTAAATTGGGAAAAGTAGAAGATTGTAATAGATAGACATATCCATGGTCTATTGTGTTTCACAGTCAGGAAGAAATTAAGTTTTTTTTTTTTTTTTTTTTTTTTTTTATTTTAAATTATATCTGCTTCCTAAAAATATGATTAACGTGTTCTTCTTAATAAAGTATTAAAGTAACTATTTTGGCGCGAACGGTATTTTTACTGTAATTAACGGAATTCAGAAAAAGCCCTACTGAAATATACATAATTGCATAATTACTCAAGACATCCAGTTAAATGTTACTAGTAAAGAAAATAATTTTTAAAGGTAAAAACATTAAAAATTAGATAGGAAAAAAAAAAAAAAAAAAAAAAAAAAAAAAAAAAAAAAAAAAAAAAAAAAAAAAAAAAAAAAAAAAAAAAAAAAAAAAAAAAAAAAAAAAAAAAAAAAAAAAAAAAAAGGAAGGGAAAGACTGAAAGATAGGGATAAAATATATCTTATCTGAAAAAAAAAATAATTTGCTCTCGGATAATAGTGTAAGTAATGACAATATAAATTTAAATAAACAAAATTAAAATTAGGTATGCTGCGAAAATTTATATCTCATTAAAACGAAATATTTTCTCCTAGAGAAAGGAAGAGTTTTGGATTTAAAAATTGATCATTGTAAATGTATCGAAACAGATAAGAGTGGAATTGATATAAAACTGTAAACATGGAAGACAATAGAGGAAGCAAAAATGCAGAGACGTTGATAAAACAGACGCAATAGGAAATATTTCCCCAACAGAGAGCATGAAATGTGAGCAAGCTTTAGAATTAGAGACAATGGGCCATTTACCCCTCCCAACCCTTCCTCCCCCTCCCCCCTTCCCAACGGGGCCTACAATTATCCCACTGTCCCATTACCCCCCACTCGCCTCCCCCCCACTCACTCACTGACTCCCTCTCTTTTGCACTGTAGCCATATCTTCCACGATCCAATACATTAATGAGATAAATAGCTGTATATACATATTATATGATATATACTATATCATTTTGAGTTTTTATCAATTATACGTGTTTCCTTTTTCTTCCAATAGTTATTCACTCTAACTGATCCCCGCTTCCTTTCCTCCTCTGATATCTGAATCGGTTTTCTGATGTTAGTTTTGTGTTTGGTTATGGTCTTAGCTGTACCATTCTTCAACATGACCTCAGTAATCTGTAGCTCTTTCAGATCCTTTTCCACTTCTCCAGATACCATTTATTATAATAATAGATAATATTATAAACTAGTCACAATTCACACAATGCCCAAAAATAATTCATTTTAAAAATTCGCTTCCTAACACCTAACACTGGAGATGAAAGGATACGCATCATCTTTTTATGAACGTTTTATTAACAAAATTATCTCCGTCAGCGGTATAGATCCGTTCCTAGGAATCGACATTGGATCATCGATTATCGAGACCGATTATTTTCTCGAAAACTGGTGAAGTCGAGAATCGAAATTACACATCCTTATTGAGAGTATTGGAGAGTATATTGATGAATAAAAAATCTTTAAAATCAAATATATATTTTTTTTTTTAATTCTAAAACCATGAACCTATATAATTCCGAGAATACAATAACATTCTGTCGGATATTTAGTGATATTTTAAATTGGGCTAGTAATAATTAATATATATATATATATATATATATATATATATATATATATATATATATATATATATATATATATATATACGAGGGTAAGTCAATAATTATCCGCAATATAGTTATAAAATTTTATTGAAATGAAATAGGAAACTTACAACTACATCATTTTTCGACATAGTCCCCTTGCTTTTCAACGCACTTGGTCCAACGTTGTTCAAGTTTCCTGATGCCCTCATGGAAGAAGGTTTTGGGTTGAGATGCGAGCCAGGAATGCACCGCTTCTTTCAATGCTTCGTCCGAGGCAAATCGACGGCCCCTAATTGCCTGTTTGAGTGGACCAAACAAGTGAAAATCAGATGGAGCGAGATCGGGACTATATGGAGGATGATTCAATACTTCAAAATTGAGTTTCTGAAGCGTTTCTACAGTGTGGGCAGCTGTATGCGGACGGGCATTGTCGTGCAACACCACAACGCCTTTTGACAGCAGTCCTCGGCGTTTGCTTCGAATTGCAGGCTTCAGCTTAGCAGTAAGCATCTCACTGTAACGTTCACTGTTTATTGTTGTGCCCCTTTCCTGATAATGTTCCAGTAATGGACCTTGTGAGTCCCAAAAAACCGTAAGCATAAGTTTTCCTGCGGACGGTTGGGTTTTGAATTTTTTCTTGCACGGCGAATTTGGATGTTTCCATTCCATACTCTGCCGTTTACTCTCCGGCTCGTAATGATGGATCCATGTTTCGTCACCAGTAACGATCCTGTCTAAGAAGTTGTCCCCTTCGTTAACATAGCGATCCAAATGTTTTGTGCACACGTCCAAGCGCGTTTGTTTATGCAACTGTGTCAGTTGTTTTGGAACCCATCTTGCACAAACTTTATGAAACCCAAGTCTGCTGTAAATGATTTCGTAGGCAGAACCGTGGCTAATTTGCAGACGATTTGCCACGTCGTCAACAGTTATCCGTCTGTCTGAGAGAATCATTTCACGTGAACGCTCAATGTTTTCCTCGTTTACGGCGGTAACTGGTCGTCCAGCTCCTTCATTTTGCGTAACACTTGTGCGACCATTTTTGAATTTTTCAATCCATTCATAGACACTCCGTTGTGGCAAACAATTGTTCCCGTACTGTACCAAAAGTCTTCGATGAATTTCGGCCCCTGATACACCTTCCGACCACAAAAAACGGATCACTGAACGTTGCTCTTCTTTGGTGCAAATAGAAAGTGGAGCGGCCATTATTAACAGCACGACAGCGATAACAAAACTAACCTACCAGCTTGATACGCACATAAACATAACAACGAATAAACAAAGCATGCGCCATCAACACAAAAGAACAGTACTGCCAACATAAACAAAAATATAGCTATATTGCGGATAATTATTGATTTACCCTCGTATATATATATGTATATATATATATATATATATATATATATATATATATATATATATATATATATCTGTTGCGTTCAAAGATATATATATATATATATATATATATATATATATATATATATATATATATATATCTTTATTTACGTTTCGACCCCTTATTTAATGGGATCCTCTTCAGAACTGGAAAAATAATACAATTCATAAATATCTTTCCTGACATTGGCACTCATCCAGTTAGTAATAATATAAAATTTGACAGATACATACTAAATTGTTAAATATAAAGGAGGACCTATAACCCGAATATTGTAGAATATATAGAAGTTATTTATATATATATTTAAATAAAATTTATTAAATACAATAAAACATAAAATACAATATTTAAAAGACAGGGAGGGAAATAGAGACGGACTGGGCGGGAAACACGTGATGTTGGCGGGTAATTAGACTCCTCGCGTGACGCCCCAAGCGGTCGGAGCCAGAACTTCCACGATAATTATCCGAACCCCACCTCCCCTCCCCCTCTTTCTCTCTCTCTCACTCACATCAAATTTTTTTTTATGTATTTCTAACACGGAACCCAGTGGGGGTTTGTGATGGGGAGGGGGGGTGAGTTATTTATGTAAGTTAAAGAGAGGCTAAATTACATCTGAGGGAGAGGGGGGAAGGTAAAAAAGAAAAAAAAATGGCCACATCCTCGTCGAAGTTTGTTACCGACGGGGCAGGACACGAAACGAGTACTCGCTCACAGAAAAGACCTAATTTGAGATAGCCTGCACGATGGGTGTCTGTCCGCTTGTCAGGGGTTGTAACCTGGTTCGGGCATGATGTAGTGACTAACTTATTTTATATAACTTCCAAGGAAAGAGGGACATTATTTTAGAGTCTGTTCATTCCATTAAAACTTTAGTTTAGGAAAATATTATCAAGCGGGCCTTGGGAAACCTCACTCTGTATCTCACAATCAGTTTATAATTTGACAAGAAGCTTCATTATTCAACCCTTAATCGACGAGAATTCAAATTTAAAATAGACTTGTAGATATGCCATCATAATTCCTTATGTGTATTGTATGAGGAACTAAATTAAGCTTAAGATCTATTGTATCTACAAGTCAGCTAAAGTAGTGAGTGATACATATTTCAAAACTTTATCTATAGCTAGCTACATATATTTAAAAAAAAAAAAAAAAAAAAAATGGCTTCAAGCAGAGCGCATTTAAACTATTCCAAATATAACTGAACGGTTAGCTGGATAGAGGATATATGTAAAACACAATTTTGAGTAATTTACGTTAAACTTTTTTTTTTTTTTTTTTTTTTTTTTTTTTGCATTTTCATTGAGCAGGAACATTTTACATATCCCTTCATCTGCTTCTTTTATTTTTCTAGTTGTTTAGAAATATTCAGATTTTGCTACCTAAAACTTCTTCTGCACATAAAATCTTCAACCAATTGACTTTTTTTTATTTTAAAGTGACTTAATCCCTTCTTCATCCACCAAACCCTTCAATTAGGATTTTTTTTTTTTTTTAATCTACTTTGAAATATTTTACATTCATTTTTAGTTTTTCAAAAATACAAAAATTCAAAGTTTAAAAGCAATTTCAAACACAGTTTATAATAATTATGCGATTGTCCAGAAAATAATGCAGATTTTCTTGTTTTCATAAAATTATCCCAATGTGTGATATACTTTCTAACTTTCTAAATTTAATTTCTTTCTTTTCTTTTTTTTTTTTTCTTGTATGGATGGTAATAATTATGATTCCGCTCCTAAAAAAAACATTTATGCTCTTAAGCTATTCACCACTTGGAAATAATTCAGTCTTCACTAACAAGTTTAAACATGGTTTTGATAGAATTTCGTTTTGCGAGTTGAAACTCGATTGGAACAGGAACCAAAGGCCCATAAACATTAACAAAATAGTGTCGGTGCGTGTACCATTTAACAAATTTTCAAAAAAACTTCGAAACGGAGACTTCAGCCATCATGATAAGAAGGTCCGTGGCAGGACTTTTCTGAATGACGACATTCTACGAGCGTTTGGTCTAAAACTTACAACGAAAATAATAGCAAATCAAAAGACACTGACCACAACTCAAGACAATTCAAAGAGCTCAATTATAGAACGGAACGAATAAAAAATCATCTTAATGAAAGGTGTTATCGTTATGACATTGCTGAGCCTTAGTTATGAAACCCTGCATCAACTGCCCTTCTCTTCAAACCTCTAGCCTACCAACTATTATTTTATTATTGTACCTTACCACTTTTAAACCGAAAAAAATATATCAAACAGAAGGCAATAGAAATCAGAAATGATTAATAATAACAATTCAAAATTCTAGGTAAAGAAGCCTTGACACACTAAGAAATGAGGATTTTTTTTATCATTAACATTTTTTTTTTAAATCCAATTATTTTAAAGGATACTGGTTTCAGATATGCCAGGACCTGATGATTTTAACAGCCAAGGGGCATCCTTGACCACTCTCCTTCACTAAGTCCTTAAGAGTCCTTGTTGAGATCTATCAGGATTTAACGATTCTTAATATGTCGGCTAAATATAATTATATTTATATTAAGATGATAAATATACTTCATAGTTCAGAATAGGATAGCTAAACATTTACATAAATATTAATTTATCACAAATATTTATGTACTATTTATTATGTTTATTAAATAGGTTCATATATGATGTGTAAATAGCATTAGGTTTATTTTCGAAAGAAGATCATAATAAATTTATCTAATAATCAGATTAACGTCTGGTATTTGATCGGTGCAGCTGAGAAATGTATGAGATAAGATGAAGAAGGCTAGCTGTAAATACGTAAGTGAAATCGTAAATAGTTCAACAGCCCACATTAAACAACAAACGTCAAATTAAACCACGTGATTAATTAGTTTTTACGTAATTAATGAATAGAAATTAAATAATATCACACAGGTAATTAAATATTACAAATGTCATACAGGACTTGATAGTGTGACAATAGGCAGGAAACGTCGAACAAATTTTAATAAATTATTTATAAAAGGATATATAGTCGCTAATATTTTTTAATTACAAAATACAGTTGTTTTTTTTGTTTTTACCAACTTGAAATCAACCAAACTTCGAATCATAGCATAAAATAATATATAAACTAAAAAATAAGTTCCACGACTTTGTCGCCCGGTGAACGTAGCCGGTGCCGACAAATTTTTACGGGAGCAAAAATTTCAATTTAAATACAGTTTTTAAAAATATTAAAAAAAATAATAAAAAGTTCAACTCCACAGCTACAATTAAAAAAAAAACCTTGAAACCGACCAATGGGAGCTCAAATGTCAAGTTTTTTTTGGAATTGTAGCTGTAGAGTTGTACTTCTATCTTTATGAAATAGGCCCCTGGTGTCAATTTAAAATTCATACGTCATAGAGTAGACCAAATTAATTGTCAAAGGGCCTGGGATCATTAATTGAAGTAGAGAGTTCCCGGTATTCAAAACCTCACGGACAATGTTAATTAAGAGTTAAAACGGCCTAAAAATGCGTCATTTGACTTAATTTTGAATTTTTTTCAGGGACCCCCCGCCCTACCCCCGGTAATTTTGCCGTCCCGTATGTCGCCCAGTCAAAATTCCTTAAAATATACACTGCTTCGAATCCAAATACAATAGAACATCAATAAACTGCTCGACGTTATAGACTACTCTAAAAAACTTTCAATTAATAATAAAAAAAAACGTATTTATATGGCATTTATTAGACCTATTTAGATGTACAGAGTTGATCTTTGGGGCTCCACTAAACCATCCAATTCTTCTTATATCCAATCTTTAAAATCCAGAACCCTCTGTAAAATCCTCAATGCTCCTTATTATATCCCAAATAAACTTATCCTAAACGATCTAAATATCCCATATGTTACTGAATTGGGCCAAACCAGATCCTATCCTTCCATGACAGGCTGCATACCCATTCGAATTCACTAGTCGACCAACTCGCTTGTCACTAGATTCCCGATAAAACTCCGAGGCGTCTGAAAAGAAAATGGCCTAGGAACATACTAATGTAGAACAACTATTGAAATCCTGTAATGAGTAGCAACGAGTTCAACGACATAACATTGTAATCATTTCACAACATATTTACTTATTGTATGTAATTTTAAATATCAATAAATTATAGATATAAAAAAATAAAAAATAAAAAAAGGTTAACTATTTTCTCGATAAAATAGCATGTTAGCCCGAAGTTGCAAATATGGTATGAGAATGTTAATAATTAAAGAAGATAAGAGGTAGGAGAGATTTTATGAGCTTTTAGGCTTTATGAGTATTTCCAAAAAGTTTTAGCTTGTCCGTAATTCTGGCTAATTTCCCTGCAATGGCGTACTTGTTTTGTACATTTAGAAATGAAATTATACAATTTTTAATTATATGTTTTTATATGACGTTTCCTATTAGAAAAAATATTACTATTACAATTAAAAATGGTATAGACATCTGTAAACACAAGTAACAAAAAACAAACCTTAGTAGGGGTTGACAGTTTTTAACACGCCATTTTCTAGGATATCACTACCGCATATCATCATAATGTTATATATTTGTTTCCTTAACAGGTGCGAATTTAATAATAAAGATTGAATTACAAACAGCAGATAACTGATTGTTTATTGAATTTGAAAAAAGATTGTTTTCACTCAGCCTGCATTTGGTTATTGTACCAGTTATGAAAGGTTTAGTTTCTGTATCCTTAGGCTGATGAATGTATGTATGTATGTATGTTTTAGATATACAGTGTGGTTATATTTTGGCTCCTAATTTAATTCAATTTTAATTTTAGCTATTACGAAGATAGGAGGAGGTCGTGCAGGTTGGGATGTAGGATTTGATTCCATGGTTTCTACAGCTGTGTTGGTTAATATTTGGTATGGATTTGGAGTGAAGAAACTCTTCTGGTTTGAAGTTCCCGGTTGAGATTCTATAGAGGGCGGAGTTCTGTATTCCTCTTATTAGATCCTTAGGCTAGGAGCGGCTTCTCTTGGATGAATGTGGAAATATCTCATTAGTCTCACTCAGTGTTAAGGGGAGGAAATAATAATAAAGGAAAAAAAAAAAAATAATAATAATAAAATAAAATAGTTCGTAGCTTTGTATGTAACCCCACCCCTTTGTTTAAAAGGAAGGCCCATACAGTGACAGTGTCAATAGGTTAGCCCCCACTCTGCTGTCCCTTATCAGACGGCCACAGGGGGGTTTTACTGGTTTTTTTATTATTTTTTTATTCTGAATTTATTTTACTGTATATATAGTTTGAAGATATTTATCTTCTTTTTTTCTCTACTTTTTCAATTATTTCTTATCGTACATATTGTGTCAATGGAATCACTAAGGCATCCATATTTATCCATACACCCCAATTGTTCTGGTGCTATTCTGAAAGCTTTTTGTAAATCGTCGTTTTTGAAATTAAATAATCATTTTTTATACTTCTTACATTTAAGAAACTTGTTATAGTAGTTAATGAAAGACAAAAACCTAGAATTTTTCAAGTTAAAAGTAACTTTTTTTTTTTTTATTCTTTTATTAATAGAAATTTACAACTGTATTTAAAAAATACATCTAGTAAATATGCGGTATATATGAGATATAATGACATGAATAAAACTTGTAGAGGAACCACCCATTGGTAGTACTCTAATGAATATTTACAAAAGAAGATCACGAGGCCATCTTCTTTTCAGACGCCTCGGAGGATTGCCGGGAATGGAATGGGAAGCTAGCTGTGCAACAAGTGGATTTAGATGAGCATTGAGTTTATTATGAAAGGAAGGGTATCTGATTTGTGCCAAATCAGCAACATATGGGATATTAAGGTCATTGTGGATCAATTCATTTGTGACAAAGTAAAGAGCATCTAGGATTTTTTGAAGGATTTTGGATTCAAGTGATTGGATGCGGGAAGAATTCGATGGTTTGGTGGATCTCCATAACTCTATTCCGTAAGTCCAAATAGGTCTGATAATCGTCATATAGATGAGTTTTTTGTAGTGAATCGGGAGATTTGAACGTTTGTCAAGTAAGTGTTGTAGCAGTCGAAATCGACGTGCAGCTTCTTGTCTTTTCAATCTTGTATGAGGGTTCCAGGTAAGTCTCTTGTCAAGATAAAATCCAAGGTATCTTATCTGTTCTACATATATAATGGTACTCCATTAGAGGATACAGGAGGACAAGATGAGGTATGTTTTCGACGTAGGGTAAAGGTTATTTGCTGGAATTTATTTTAATTCCCCAGTTATGACACCATTCTTCAAGGGAAATGATTTGTGACTGGAGTGTCTGGGATGCAGCAAATGGATCATCATTGACTGATAACACGCTTGTGTCATCAGCATAGGTTGTAGAGCTAGTATTAGGATGAGTTGGGATATCAAAAAGTAACTTTAAATCAAAAACAAAAGAGGATGCTATATTAATACCTTTTCCTCTATATACATAAATTGAAAAAGAAAAAATACTCTAGCCGTTTCAACGGATCAATTTATTTTTTTAGGATTATTTTTCAATATCAAACCGAAAATACCGGGGATACTTCGAAAAATTATCATGTTTAAGAAAAATTTTAATCTTAAAATTAAGAATTTTATTCCTTTATTATTAATTTATTAGATTTCAACTACATGTTTGGGAAAACTTTTATCTTATCTTCAGGTTAAAAAAAATAATAAAATCCATTACATTTATTAAGTTCTCAACACATAATATATATAATATGAAATTAGGAGATTATGTTTAGAACTTAATGATTCAATAATTTTTTATTTTATTTTATGGAATTGTGGAACACGGAAAAATTGGTTCTGACCAATTTTGATAGAAAAAAAGTTTTTCCTAAATGTTTTAGTTGAACTTTAAAAAATTAATAATAAATGGGTAAAATAAATTTTAAGATTAATAATTCAACCTTCTTAAACATTCTTGAAATAGAAAAAGTGTGCAAAATAGTAATAAATAAATTTTTTAGTATACGCATGGCTATAATTAGGTAATTATATGATCGAAATATATATATACATATATATATATATATATATATATATATATATATATATATATACATATAAAATAAAAATAACACACATATATAAAACAGTTCATATATAATATTTTATATAAAGAATTATGAGGATAACATATAAAAACATACTATCAATTGATATTAATGCAATTACAAGAAAATGGAGGGTCAACATCATTTACTAAGCAGGGGATGAAAGGATGGAAGTAGTACCACGAAATTCCGCTAGGTTTCGCTGAAGGCACCTTTTTTAGCAACCTCCGCGCTATGTCGATTAATTAATACTAATTGATTAATGCTATGTTTTTTCTTTTACATAATGATAAAATTGTTAATCTTCGTTTTAGTCAACAGAAAAATAAAGAATATTAGTTTCATATTTATATGTAATATAATTAACATTAGAATACAATGTCTGATTTAAATAAATATATATATATATATTATATCAAAGTATATATTGATATTTTTAATATATCTTAAGATGGACTTAAGAATTAATAGTAAACATATTCATTTTAAGATTAAAATAATCTTATACTATAAGGTGATGTGGGGTAAGTGCGTTTATAGGGCAAGTGCATTAATCGGCCATAATTACTATTGCCATTTCGTTACATCAACTGTGATCAGTTGTATGTAGAGAGAATTTCATACCCTCTAAACCTAGCATACTAGAGTGCTCTACTGTAAAAGATAAACTCACTAGGAAATTTCATAGTTCAACCAGTTGATCTAGGTATTGTGTAAACTTGAAGGAGTTAGAATTATAAAACTGTATCACCTTTGAAGATTCATTGCTGATATTCTATCAGGGTAAGTGATTTTGTTATGTAGTTTTTCTTCGTGTACATAATTAAAAATTTATTTTATCTCTTTTTAGGAGGGAGTTAAGCCCTATGATGCACTTACCCCAAGCATTTCTCGACAAGGGGTAAGTGCGTTATAAAACCTAGGGAAGTGCATCATATCCTGCACTTGTCCCTCCCGGGGAAGGGCATCTCAGCACAAGATGAGATCAGCTGAATTGAGAAAAACGATATTGTACGCATTCTCCCATTCCCTAAGATTGGTTGTCGAGGAGAAACAATTTTTAATTTACAATTATCAGGCTACAGCCTTTGTTGAATTACGCAGTTTCTCTATTTAAGACTTGCTAATTAATTATATACCCACTTAATAAATGTTGTGATACATCTAAATGCTTACTGTCGTTATCGAATTATTTTCTTAATTTATTGTAAATTAAGCGTATATATATATGTTTAGTATGGTTCTTGAGGTTCAGTCATAAAATTAAAAAACAACTATTTTGGCGACGTTTCTAGACAATATTGTTCTCATAATAATGCCCTACAGTGAAAAAACAGGTTAAAATAAAATTATATAAGTTATACAAGTTATTTCAAACATAAAGTTAGCTACAGTACAGGTAAGAGAACATATAGTCTCGAAAAGTCGCCAAAATAGTTGTTTTTTTTATTTTATGACTGAACCTCAAGAACCTTATTAAACATTATATATATATATATATATATATATATATATATATATGTATACGCTTACTAACAATATATTTTCTCAATTAAACGATATCTAAGTCTTTCTGAAACACACTCAGTGTTACCAATTAAAATAATCTTTTCTCATTCCGAATACAACATTTGGGTTCTTATATTGTATATAAGTAGCATTGTATCAAAATAACCTATTTATTATTTCATTAGTAGAATATTTTCTTATTTTCCTGTTCATATATTATTATTAGTATGTATACATTATCATTGTTATATTAATATTTCTTCTTTATTTTATTGTTTTTAATTTTTTTTGTTTGTTTTTTCATCTTATTTATTCATCATGTCTCTGACCAGATGTATCTAATATCATTTCTTTCTGTACAATTTGTTATTCTTAAAGGACTTGGTCCCAGAATAAAATTATTTTTCTATTCTATTCTATATATATAATGATATGACTATAATTATATAGTAATTTACTGTGTTTTTTAATTGTTTTCTCCATTTATTGCAAATGAAAGATGAAGAAAAATGAGGACAGTATAGTTGACTGTGGATCATAGATGCAGTCAAAAATAATCAACGCGTCAAAGTAAAAATACTGTAATTCTGTGCCAATGGCTTCCATGGTTAGTCTCCTCTCCTATGATGTACGGTGGCCCTGAAGAAGACCCGCAAGGTCGAAACGTTGGCACACAATTATAGTGTTTTACTTTGATGAGTTGTTTATTTTTGATTTCATCCGTGGTCATCTCCTTGTTTATTAATGAAAATTAATGTTTAGTAAATTTTGATTAAGGAGCATAAAAGGAATATAATGCAGAGACAGTTTGTACACCTGATTAGAGAATTAGCTAAAGTAGACAATGATATAGCGATAGTAATTATCGGAGAAGGGTAAGGATTAAAATATAGAGTTCATTGGCAGTTTATTTAAGATTTAGTAGACTGAAAATATTTAGGAACTTTTCATATTTGAACTGAACTTTATATAAACTAATAAAGTGACTTCAGATTTATTTGTACATTTAAGAGAATATACAGCTTAGAAAGTATAATCAGCTGACTAAGCAGTGAACAAACATAGAGGCGATATAAATGCGATAGAAATCGAAGCAGTTGGCAGTTAGTTCGCCATGACCACGGCTGACCTAAATCCGTCGCCATTTCTAAGTTAGCCCGAAGCTTAAAGAGGATTTGGAGTCGCAGCTCGCCCCACCGTCGTTGGGAATTCTTAACTAAACACCTGCCGCCCACATTCCAACTTGAGCTTGGGTAATAAGCCAGCTAGTTACCATGGTAAGGTAAGGTATAGGTGCGGTATGGTCTGAATACAACCAAATTAGAATAATGTTTTATTGGGTTTTCCCACTTTAAATCTCTGATTTTCAAATTCTTAATCTTTTAGGGAAGATTTAACCACTAAACCTACCGACAGTTCATGTATACATACCAATATTTCACGGTAGAAAATAATAATAAGAAAGGAGTGGATATTGAAAAAACAATTTAGATATATTTTTTAATAAAAGTAGTAGAGGCAAAAAGCAAAGCAATGAAAGCTGTTCCCAAAAACTTCTGCCAAAAAGTCCGAACAGGGACATTTGACCCGTTGTGGTAGGTCGGGTGTTTACGAGTAATCACTGAAGGCATAAAACTTACATCGCATGAATACGACTTAGTAATTATCTAACAATATTTGATTTTTCCCAAGCAGATTTTAATTTCATCATCCATTTTTCTTGAGAAGTTTGGTGGAAAATATGGTGAATATTTAAAAAAAAAAATGCATATTTATTATTTTTTTTTTTTGTTAAATTTTTATTTATTTCCTCTATCAAAAACGGACATTTCGTACAGTAAAATCCAATAGATGAGACAATTAAAGACCGCAAAAATTGCAATAGATGACCGCAAAATAAAATAAAAATGGTACACTTTCCGATTTGGTTTAAGTTAATGTAATTTTAATTCGGTTGGTTTTCAGACCTCCACCAGGTTCTTCTATCAATCCTTGACGATAAGTTTCCACACGATGTTCGGCTGCGAAATTTCTTATCCTCTCTTTCCATTTGAGTTTTAGTCTCCTACAACTGCAGCGTCCATAGTTTGGAAGAAAGTACTTGGGTGGTTTCTCGCCACAAGTACCACCCATTCAAATCTCTTTTCTTTTTTATCCAATGCGGTTCATTGCATAGCAATGGAGATTATTTCCTGATTTCTTCCTCAAAATCCATAATTCAGAGTCTCGCTTTGGACCAAACATCTCCTGGAGGACCATACATTTAAACTGTTCAACCTTTTTCTCGAGGGTTTCCGAAAGACGCTATGTCTCACTACCATACATCATATCAGATGTTTCATACACAATATGCAAAACACAGCTGCAAATAGGATTAGCTGAAAGGCAAGACTTTGAAATAGTGCTTAATATTCAACTGAGTTTAGGTGATTTAATATATCTTCGAATAATAGTGAATACGAATAATTGTGTTTTCGCAGATCAAATTATGCAACTAATGATAGAGAAATAAGTACTCACCACTGAGAGGCAGCGAAGAAGCTGGAGCCTGGACAGCAGACACCGCCTTGGCCTGTGGCTTGGCATCCTCCGGCGGTGGCAAGGCCGGGGCCTGTACGAGGTGCACTACGGGCTTACCTTGCCCCACCACCAGGTTCCTCTGCACCAGGATCGGTCGGTTCTGGACCAGCGAGAGCACCTTCTGTTCTCCGTTATCGCTCTCTCCCACAGTTTCCAGAAGAATACCTGGGGAAAAAAAGACGTTGCTGTAAAATATTTAAAGAAAGTAAACGAAGTGGCAATAATTATAGCAAAATATCAATTCTGGAAGTCTGGAATCCAGGTAGGAGGGACGCTTTTTTAGCACTATCCCTGTCAAATCCTAGCCTATGTCGATGATCTGGATATTATTAGACGCAGCGGACATGAAGAATGCTTTTATAACCCTGACAGTAAAACACTTAATTTTAACCGCTACGGGACATGCTAGGTTTTTCAGGTCCAGTGAGACAAAGATTCCAAAAATAATTTCTATATTTTAAGCACTTTCCACATTGATCAAGCTAATTATTAGTTTGTTATTACAATTATCATTACTACTGGACAAGGAAAATAAAGAAAATAATTTCAGAAATTAATATTTTATTTAATAAACAAAAATTCAGTATTTTGATATTGTAACGAAATAGTGATAACTACCCCCGTTGCTAGGTGACCTAGAATCGCCAAGCAGAATTTACTGATTGCCAGGTGAGATAATAATAACTAGATTGAAGGTAATTAATTCGGTTATGTTTTTGGTGTGATTTTTTTTAGTGCAGTGATTAGTATGTGTATATAATTATCAGTTCATATTGTTATTTAATACTGTCTTGTAAGTTTGACCATGTTTAATATCTTGATAATTATTTTTTAATAAACTATAAACTGAAAACCCCTGTTGTGTTTGTTACAATATTTAAAATCTATCTCAATTTATTTAGTCGAAAAATAACATTTATTTAAATTTTATGTACATTGTGAACACGTTAATTTGTGATTCTCTTCATAAATAGGTTTTTCGCAACCGTCACACACCATTTTGCACTTTTCTTTGAATTTTGTAGCTACAGAATGAGCATTAAGATTGTGGAGGATTAATATCAAATGCACAAATTTGTTTTTCTTCGGCACATACGAAACTGCCGTTAGATTATTTCAAAAAATAAACAATGAGGACCTAACTTGAAGATTTTAGTATTTCATATCCGTTTTTCATTTATTCTGAAATGGTTTATTATGAAATGGTGAGAACAATCATTGTGAACAATACTAGCATAAGTGAACGAGGAATAGGTGGTGAAAGCCGGCTCCAGAAATCAAAGGGGCCATCGGAGGGGGGATAATATTTTACACAGGCCTGTTGGACCTATCATGTCACTGTGAGGGTTAAATCTCAAAGGAGCAGCTGCTAAACTTGGACTAAAAGTAAATGAGAAAAAACCAGTTTCGATCGGGTAGATGTATTTATTTACCTTGGAACACAACTGAACTCCACCAATGATAGGCAACTATGGACTTCAGCTTCTAAAGAGCAGAACAACAAATATACAAATATACAAAACCTTTATCAGGCCCGTTCTCGTTTACTCATAAGAATGCTGGACGATAACGATGGATCTCTATAAAGACCTGGATATTTTGGAGTTTATTAAATCCGGCCGTCTGAGATGGGCAGGACATGTTGTTAGAATGAGCTATAATCAAATCCCTAAAAGGCTCCTTGATGAAAAGATGTTAGGACGCAGAAAAGTGGGAAGACCTCGCCTGTGGTGGGTGGATAAGTTAGCAGCATACGCGAAGAAAATGCTAAGAATAAGAAATTGGAAAGCAGCAGCAGAAGACAGAGAAGTTTGGAGGCTCAGACTAAGGGAGGCCTTGTCTCTTCATGAGTTGCAGCCCCAACAAACAACAAAAAATATCATAAAATATGAATAATTGTCATGTTTTAAAGACATAAGGGTTAGCATCCACATAGGGGTAGGGGCTGAGCTGTAGGGGAGTCCGATTGGCACCTGTTGCCTAATGTCGGCGAAAGCTTACTCGAACACCTAATAGAACAAATTACACTTCAACAGCAATGATTTAAAGGAACAGCATTCAGTCCTTATGGACAAAGGATTCAACAATTCGAGTGAGGAAATTTAAAGGCCAGATGGAGAGAATATACCCATATTTAATATGTGCCCTGGGGATAAGAAGAGAGGCTTGGGATGGAGAAAGAGAGGTGGTAGGAACCGAACCTAATAGAAGGCCAGATAGAGATGAACCTGATGAAGTAAACTGTGTAATACATTAAAAAGAATTAATTCTATTAAAACCTTTCTTTCCACTCATGTTCTGAGCGACTTTGTCATACAGCCCAGTAAATAAGGATTTCACCTCGGAAATGAAGCTGAATTTTTGCATATACCTTTATTTTGGTCTTTTTAATACGTGGTAAAAAGTCCGGAGAAGGAGAAGCGGGCATCAGTTCGGACACACTCGCTTCTAGTGCCTTCCAAGATCGTTTCACAGAAATACTCTCAAAAACAAGTTTTAGAGCATTGAATTTACCTTAATTTCATATATACGTTTCTGGTACTTAAATCAAATGTTTGAAAAAAAGTATAATTATCGATTTTTAATAACGTATATCTCGAAAACCGTTGAGAGTTGAACAAATATGTATAGAAACAATTTTATTAGGAGGTGCACACCGTTTTGAATGGATTCTGCTAGTGAGGTGCACTTGAATGGATTTATTGGCAGCCGTGTTACTCATTGCCCTTGAGTGAGGTAGCTTGTAATATTTATTCAATAAAAAAATATATATAAATAAATTGAATACAGAAACCGATACTCCTAAACCAAACCTTTAAAAAAAAAAAAAAAAAAAAAAAAAAAAATAAATAAAAAAAAAAAAAAAAAAAAAACCTGTACCACTTACAACCCATGAAGGGTCTCGGGTTCAGTACTTAGGTAGGCTGTACTGTTTCTAAGCCAACGGTTGTGAAAGGAGGTGATTTGGCCAGAATTCGCGCTCAACCGCCAAGTTTTTCCCCCAATTAAGGATACCCACTTTTTAGGAGGCTGGGTGTGCCCCAGGAGGGTCTCCCGACCTCGAATTCGATCCAAGGCCGAAATAACAGAAAATAAATTTTCTGCCTTCAGTCGGACTCGAACTCGGGCCCGGGAGCGTGGTAGTCAAGTGCCTTACCCACTGAGCTACCGCGCCTCCTTCGTAATAAAAAAAAACAAAACGAAAACACAAAGTCGATTTCGACCAATTCTATAAGACTTTCTATAATCGACATGTTTTTTTTTTTTTTTAAACAAATCATTGAATATACGAAATAGAATTTTTAAAATATAGACAACATGAAAAAGTTATATATTTGTAGCGTCGGGGTCATCTATATAGCATTGATTGATCGGCCCCCTTGTCAAAACGTTGCTAGCAAAATTAATTTGTCAACAGAGTTTCTTTAAAAGTTGATTTATCGATGTACATTAGGGCCTCGGCATGTCAACATCCGACTTCGATTCGACTCCCAACGTAGATAGATAGATATGTTTATTCACTAATACTTTCAAGATATTTACTTATTACAAATATATTTAAAAATATACAAAGCGAAACAGTATAGAAGTTGATACCAATATCAAATTGAAAACTGAACTGTAAAAAAAATGGTTCATTATTTTAGAATTATGTTCTTTTCTATTAAAGAATAAGTTCATATTGAAAGGGCACAGTGGGGCAGAACAGCCAAAAAGCGGAAAAAACTCTTTTTCTCGAGAACGCTTATTCCCATCGAGCTGCAAATAGTCTCATTCGGTTCAGAAAGGAAAATTACATTAGAATTGCAACTAAATTGAAATTTTATATCATTATTGTCTTTAATAAAACTGAGAGATATGTTAAATTATTTTATAAAATTTTATTTAACATAATTTTAATTTAATTTAACTTAAGTGTATGCTCATTTAACTTCATTATAACAAAAAAAAAATGGTTCCCTTTTTCAATAATCGCATTTTTAAGTCGATTAGTTCAGAGTAATTCATGATTTACCTGCAAAATGTATGATAGGATGGCTCACATATCAATTGAAGTTCTTCTTCACTGATGGGAAATAGTTTTCTTTTAAGTTAAGGCCTCATGTACATAATGAAGGGATCTAATGATTCTAGTAGCTTATAAAACACATCATAATATCAATCTTTCATTTATCCACCCATGAAATCTATCATCCGATACCAAAGGATACTTGCCACGAACAAAAGTTTCAAATGAACAGTCACTAAAAAATACCTCACAGAGATCGGAATATTTTATTTAGATTCATAAAGTGAACGTATATGTTGACACTTTTTGAGAAGAAAGCAGGCCTAAAACCGCACTGGAGTGTCAATAATCCGAACGTCAATTTTTTTTTTGTTATGTAATTTTAATTAAATTGATCATATAATCAATTATTTGTATTGTCAAAATTATTATATTAAAAAAATAAAAAAACAAATTTTTTTTTTCCCATGAGCGTCTATAAGGGGAATAAGAAATAACTATTTCTCAGAAAATGCATAAAATGAACTTAGACATCTGTCCCTAAATATTTTTTTGATCGTTTGAGAATTAGATC
The DNA here is from genome assembly GCA_003667255.2 of Euschistus heros. Classification (NCBI taxonomy): domain Eukaryota; kingdom Metazoa; phylum Arthropoda; class Insecta; order Hemiptera; family Pentatomidae; genus Euschistus; species Euschistus heros. The sequence continues at coordinate 927,860 of RCWM02000391.1, forward strand.
ACTTCATTTGTATATCTGAATCCCTTGCTTAGGTTTAGTAAATAGTGTTTGTAAATAAACAAACTTAGGGACAACGAACAGGCTAATCTCAACTTTGTAAACAATTGTTGTTTTATTGCACAGTTGTCATCAGTTGTTAATAACATTCATAGAGATATTAAGTAGTGGTATAAGCTTTATGGTGAAGGTAATTTTTAACCGGAGCTCTGCGGAGCTTTTTTTGTAGGACCACACATGTTAAAAAATTCTGGTTACTTTTTCCCTCTCGCTCTAGTATAGCTTTTGATAATATATTTCATACATAATACCAATCTGATATTTTTTCATTATTCTTTAGTGTTTGAACTACAAATGTGTCAAGTTTCATAGGTTTATCTATAAAAATAAATCCACAGTGACCCAAATGGTAGCTCAATAGAAATAGGTCACATTGGGGTGGAGTAATATTGTCCAACTTTAGAAGGCCTCGGAGTCGCAAATAAAAATAAAATTGAAAAAAACAAACTGGAAATGTTTGCACCAACTAATAATGAATACAATGGCCCATCAAACAGGGCAAAAATAATAAAGTCGTTTTTAGAGTTTTACTGTGTTTGCCCCACTGTGCGTCGTTCATTAGATTTATATTGATTTTCAAAATGCTTTGTTTGAATCAACTTGTTGGATATTTTGAATGAGCTGGAAAACCAAAGAAATCGGTAAATCTAGTAAAGATGTGCATGTCCGAAACATGTTAGAATAACTACTTTCTATCACAAGGTAAGTTAAGTTGTGAATAAAAGAAGATTTACTTTCTCTGGTATTACAACTTTAACAACTAGAATGGTTAAGCATATTGTAAAAGTTCAAGAAATACCCATTCCTGGTTAGTGTTTACTACTTGGTACTGTTGAGTGAAGAAACGAAAACTATTATACTAAACATAATAACGCTTATTAAAGCAGTGAAAAAAATTTGTCTGATGACGATTGCAGACCGGTGTTATTAGTTAAAATTATCTAAATTATTTTACTTATGAGAGCGGGTGAACCCGCGACGGAGGATTCTAGTTTATCATAAATTAGCCTAACATTTGTAGCTATATTAAAGAATATTTATATGATTATTAATATATTTGTAGAGGCTAAAATTCTGGAGAGAAGTAATGGTGTGGGGGCTATAGAGGCAGACCATACCAAGATGAGGCAGGATAACATCATTTCCGCGCCTCAACACCTTCACCCCCTTGCCCCTCCCCCCCCAACTCCTAGCCCCCTCCAACATCCCAGCACTCAAGTCGTAAAATACCTAATTGCTCCATTAATTAACTCTCATTCACACCAAGAAAAATATAAACTCTGAGGAAAAGATTTTTTTTTTCATGATTTGGAGTGTCTCAGATTGTTTATTATATTTTTATAATAAACCAATTTTTATATCATTATAATATAAAAATTATATGAGGAATATTAATTTCTCATAACTTTGGTTAGTATTCGGTTTTAATATGGAACATGTTTCACCCGTGACCTAGTTGATCAAAAGTGATACGTTTCGATTGTTTTATACTATGAGAGTAGGAGCAGTTAGAAGCTCAACTATTCTCAAACTAAACAACATTATTTTTGACAAGAAGGCAGATTATAATGAGTTCCTTTTAACTCTGCTTATCCTAACACAACAATTATAATATAAACAATTATAAACTGGATGTGACCGAACTTGCTCGATCCACTCTCGGCAGTTGAAAATTTTGGTTGGAATAAAAAAAGTCACGTTTGAAACATATATTTTTAAGGTTAGGAGCTTTTTAATATAGCCCTTAAAACATGTCCCATGTTATTCTTTCTTTACCCGAGGCTCAAGGGGGCTAGATTAATTTTTTTCAAAGAAAATGTCATCTTTTACTTTTTCAAAAATTTAAAGTAGAATTAGTGAACATTTGTTGACAACTTTATTAATTTTCTTTTTTATGTGTTTAAACGTCGGCACTTCACAGCTCAATCTGCAAGAAACATAACTATAGCGTTCGGAGAACTAATGGACCATTCACCGATGGTTTGCCTAATTTATCATCCAATATAAAATTACTTGAGGTAATCATGATGGTATGGAAGGATCAATACAACTAGGATTGATGAATTAATTGCCACTTCTATTGGCAATACATATAAATGCCACTTATATTCATGTAGAATTCATCAATCATAATACAAAAGAGATTATTGGTTTCTTTGTTGTGGTCAATGACAGAAATAATTCAATTCTCTTTCTTACCAAGAGGTGAAACCATCATATCTACATCGGGCTGTATCAATTTTGGGATAGAAAATTTGATAACACGTTGAACAAAATTAAAAAAAAAAAAAAAAAAATTGTATAAAAGAAGATCCGATCATTATTTTTATAATTATGGAACTTTAGCTAATAGATAGTTTCTCGACAGGTATCTGAATGTTATATTTGTACAGCAAATACACTATTTTATATGTATTTTAATTTTATACAGTTGAAATTTTACATTAAAAAAATATATATATATATATATATTTATTAATAAAATATAATATAAATAGATGTACATTCCTATCAGACGAAAGTTTTACGATATTTAAACAGCACTTAAGAGACCCACCCATTATGTTTAATGGACGATAAAAAAGGAGGACAAAAACAGAGCAACAACTTACTTTCGGTTTCTCGGATCAATAAGGCACTCAATACTTTGTTCTCTCCGGCTGGAGCTGGAGTAAAAAGTTCTCTTAAAGAAAAACCAATTATCTGGAGAAAAAAAAAAGAAAAAAGTTTAAAAGTTTCCCAAACCAAGCTCCCCCCCCCCCCTCCACCCGCCTACAAACCCAACTTTACAAACTTTATAGACCAGGGGCAATAATCGTTTATGAATGAAAAGAAAACCACTAAATCCTATCTCTCTTTGCTACAAAAGAAAAAAAAATGCAATTACTTTCATTTAGTATTTACTAAGGAATAAAAAAAAAATCAATATTGGTATTTACGATTGTACGATCGTACAGTACGTAAATTAGTATATTAGTATATTAGTAGTATTAGTAGTATATTACGATAACTGTTGACGAGTTGGTGAAGCAAGAGTGCCTAATCCTCACTGTATTACCGCTGATTCCTGCTGCTCTACTAAGTAAGGTTACATATTTATTTATTTATCTATTTATTGACTCGCGCTAAGTTGAATATTTTTAAAATGGCTGTATGTTCAATTTGAGAAACGTCGATCGCACGAGAAGAAAAAAAGATATTAAACTGTCAAAAATGTAAGATGATATTTAAAAAAAAATGCAGTAATCTTCAAGAAAAAGAAATTGAGGCCATAAGAACAGCAAAAAAAAATATGGTTGTGCGAAAAAAATGCGACGAAACAAACAAAAAAAACAGCAACAGTCGAGGAAAAAAAACCAAAATTCATTAAAATCGATTCCGGATCAAAACACCGAACCGACGGCATCTCAATTATTGTCCGCGATCTAAAAAAATTGAAGAAACCACCAAAGATCTGAAAGGCACATTAGAAAAGTACGCCGAGATAAGTTTCGAGCTGAGTGATCGGCTCTCAAAAATTGAAAAACATTTAGAAGACCAATCCAGGCATCTGGAGAAAGTGGTGCTGGAAAACAAAGCACTAAAAACTAGAGTCACCGAACTGGAAATTAGGGTGAATAAGGCAGAACAAGCGTTGTTATGCAGATCGGTCGAGATACGCGGTATACCGGTACGCCCGGGGGAGACCCCCGCAGGCCTGGTTACAAGCGTGGGAGCTGGCCTTGGTCTTAAGTTAAATATTGAGGACATAGATATGGTTGAACGCCGAAGGGCGAGAAAAGATGACCCGCGACCACCGCCGTGAGGCAGTCAGTGAGGGACGATCTGTTGCAAAAAAGAAAGATTAAGCGAGAATTTTCGACCAGAGATATAGGTCATATCAGATATGGCAGGAAAATGATTCCCACCGGATATATCTCGCCGAAGAGATGACACCAGCGAACAGGCACCTATACTGGCTTGCACGGCAGAAGAGGTCCACCGGAAAAGTGAAATATGTCTGGTTTGCGGCTGGTAGAGTGCGCTGCTGGAAAGATGACGTCCATCCGGTGATCTTCATTGACCAGGCTCAAGACCTTGATGTTTTCGGATGACTACCAGGATTGCAAGTACCATCCAGTCTTTCTCGCGGATAGAGCATTCTCTCTGATCTTCATTTTTTTTTTCGGCTTTTGTATTGGTATTAGTCTTACAGTTTATTATATTTGACATTTACCACATATTTCCATATATCTTTCTTTTTCATTTTTACTTTTTCTTACTCTTATTTGTATTTTTGTTTCAAGGATTCATCTTTACTTTTTCCTACATCGCAATCGATTTATTTATTTTTTTTTCAAAAAAAATCATTTTTTCTACCAGTTTATGTAAATTTTTGTCTACGTTTTAGTAATGATTTGACAAACCATAATTTTTTCGTTAATTATTACATATCTAGATCTCTATACAATGTAATATTCTTATTTTTCTTTTTCTTATCTCTCTGTTTCAAATTTCTTAATGATAGATGCATTTATGTTTTCCCGTTGTTATTACTACCCTATTGGTTCTGTGATAATTATTGTTCCTATAAGCTCCAATTAAAAATTTCCATTATCTCTCAAAGTAACCTTGTCCTCCCTCTTTCCTATGTCTAATATACTACTGACCTGTCACGTTAACTCCCAATCCCTCCCAGCGCACTTCGATGAATTTCATGACTACTTTATCCATAACACCTACCATATCATTGCGGTTTCTAAGATTTGGTTGAAACCATAGATTCCTACCTCTTCCATATCTATTCCTGATTACACACTTATTCGCCATGATCGGATGGACCGAGCTGGTGGTGGTGTTTGTTTATATGTTCGCAATAACCTAAGAGCAAAAATTCTTCTAAAATCCAGTTCTCTTGATATTCCACACCTTGAATACATGTTCACTGAAATCTCTTCGGAATCATTTTCCCTCCTTTACCTCATAGTTTACCGCCCTCCTCAGGTCAAATTCGACCCATCATTCGAATCATCTCTTTTTACTTATGTTCCTCTGTATAATAATATCATCATTTCTGGTGACTTTAATACTAACCTCCTCTCAGATTCTTCTGATAAAATGTATCTTATGGACTTAATGTATTCTCTACATCTTTTTGCAGTACCTTTCCAACCCACCCATCACACCCAGTTCACAGATACATTAATTGACCTTATGATTGTTGATTCTCAGAAATACCTATTATCCTTCTCTCAAAATCCAGTACCTTTCCTCTCATGCCACGATCTCATCCAAATCTCCTATGACATATCGGTTCCTATCCTAATTCCTAAGAAAATATCTTGGAGAAATCTAAACCATATAACCCCAGATAGAATAGAACCTTATTTGACGCACTATCCCATTCCTTGGAATCCATATATTCTTCCCCCTCAATTGACGAAATGGTGGAATGCCTAACATCGAATCTTTATACTGTCCTTAATCATCTTGCCCCTCTCAAAACCTCAATTATCCGACGACTACCAGCACATTATAAATCTGATGAAGCGAAGAGATGCTGCCAGGAGGCGTTTTAGGGGTATTAGACATTCAGATGATTATTCATCGTTTAAGCTTCTGTTACACTTCGATAAAGGTGGGAAATAAAAGAAAAAAAAAAAAAAAAAAAAAAAGTTTATAGGAGGAGTTTGGAAGTCAAGTTTTAACGTTAATTTTTTTTAATGTTAATTTTTTTTTAACATTATTTTTTTTTTTCTGATTTCGATTTCATATTAGTTTTCCTTTTTTTTCAATTGCTGTAATAAGAAAGCTGAATTTAAATAAAACAATGTTGGTGATGCCCCTATCCACGAATTATTAAATTATAAATTTCTTTTGCCAATAAATTTTTCCATTTTTTTTTTAATAATAATTTTCATTACAGAAATAATTAATATTGTTAATTTTATTAAGGTAAATGAATTGTGATGCTAAAATAGACCAGAATTAAAAGTTTGATAAAATACGTCGACGGATTAAGAGTGATAATAATAGGCGACGGAACAAAAACAAAAGCCAAAACAAAAGAAGATAGACAGGTCTCAACGGAGAGAAGTGATTGTGTTGAGTTAGGAGACAGACGCTCATTAAACGGCAAGGCCGGATTTTCATTTCTTTCTTTGAAATTGGACTCCAAATATTGGAATTTTGGATTCTTACCCGACAGGGGATTTATTCATCGAAGAAAATTTATGAGTCAACGTCATCTACAGCTCTAAGTGGACTCAACAACAAAATTGGAGAAGAAGAAATTGTGGCCGTCCCTTGATACCAATACATCGCTCGTTAACGCCGAAGGGTGCACCCAGATAAGTTTTATTTTATTTTAAGTTTATTTGTGCTGGTACCAGAATAAATCAAACAATAAATTATTTAATGGTTGCTGAATTTGGTTAATTAGTATTAAAAGAGAGAAATTGTTTAACTTTTGTTTGTTTGTTTATTTTGTAATATTTTTTTTTTTGAAAGCGAGCTCGCAAATATTTTATATTTTTGGACCACCTATTTACAAAGCAATATTAGATATTGTTTGTTTAATTAATTTGTAAATTTTGTAAAATTGAATTTTGATAATCATAATATGTAAAAATAATTTTCGTTAACAGTAATAAATATGGTCCAATTTTCTTATTAACAAAATTGGTGTTATTTTTTTTTTTCTTTCCTTCTCGTTTGAAAATTATTATTATTTTTTTAATTTCCTTTTGCATCTTGGTCTCAAATCAATTAAAAACAAAAACCAGGAAAAGTGGTGACCAACATTGAAGGAGAGATAATTTTGATTATTGAGTAAAAATAATAAGTGTTACCATTTAATGGTTATACATTCAGATTTATGGAAATGGTCAAGGGTCATTTCTAAGGATTGAGTGCATGGTGGTGAATTTTGAATTCAGAGGTGAGATTCACAAAATTATTAATAAAATAATTTTATTTTATTTTTATGTTTTTAACATTAATGGGTTTTTTGGTTTTGATTAATTATCGCAATTAATTGGTGGAAGTATATTTAAGAGTTAAACTATCTATTGTTTTCCTTACCTTTCTTCGAAGATTTTACAGTTTAAAATATTTTTTTTTTGGGGCTATTTTATTGATTTATTTAACCTTATTTTATTTTGTCTCTTATATTTTTTTTTATCTTAGGTTTTCGTCGTTTTACCATTAATAAACGACGTGGCGCTCAACAATATTTTTGTGTGTTTTTTTTTTTTGGGTTCTCTTTTTTTTTTTTTTTGGCTCATTCTCATTTCCTGACTAATTCTCCCCACCCCCCTTCTCCATTAGCTAGCCTGACACTTACTGTCCTACTTGTACAAGTACTTGTGGTAACACTTCTTAGAAACCTCACCCAGTCCTCTTTACGCCGTGCTAAAGCACAGCATTTTCAAAATATTCTGTCCCAAGCACCTGACCCTAAATCTAAATGGAAAATTTTGAGAAAATTTGCAGTACCCAGTTCCACATCTGATAACAATTATCCATTCACTCCAGATGAACTTAGTTCCTACTTTGCTGACCCCCACCCTAATGAACTCCCTGTAAACACCTTATCCTATTCTATTCCTCAAACCCCTTTTAATTCTAATAACTTTTATTTTCTTAATATTTCCCCTAATGACCTAATTGATTCAGTCTTTAAATCTCGTACCATTGACCATGGTTTGGATGAAATACCTTTAAAAATAATCAAACTCTGCCTTCCTGTTATCTTACCTGCCCTGCTCCACATATATGATTTCTCCTTACAAAACTCTATTTCCCTACAGCTTGGAAAAAGTCCTTGTCCGTCCATTAAATAAAGTTCCTTCTCCTTCCTCAGTTTCCCACTTTAGACCTATATCAATCCTATCAAATTTATCTAAACCATTAGAAAGATTAGCATATACCCAACTCACCTCCTTTCTTGAATGTAAAACTCTCCTTAATCCTTTCCAATCAGGATTCCGATCCGGATACTCCACGCAGTCTGCTTTGGTAAAAATTACTCAAGACCTTTACTACTCCTTAGACCAACAGAATATTACGATCCTGATCCTTTTTGATTTTTCAAAAGCTTTTGATTCTGTTGACCACACAATCCTCCTCTCCAAACTCAATAACCTCTCAATATATCTAGTGCGTTAAGCTGGCTTCATTCTTTTTTATCCAACCGTTCCCAAACAGTGATTATACCTGGAAAACCTCACTCATCTTCACTACCACTCTCGCGAGGAGTCCCCCAGGGATCTTCTCTTTCACATACCCTATTTTCTATTTATGTAAACGACTTGCCGAATCGCATCCACTACTCCCAATATCATCTTTATGCTGACGACTTGCAATATATTCATCCTTTCATCCTTCAAATATGCTAGAGGCGACTTGTAAGCTACAGAAATACATAGATAGCATTAACCTTTGGGCAGTGGAGAATAAATTAAGTCTAAATCCAGAAAAAACAAAGGCTATTCTCATTGGATCAAAACCTCACCTAAAAGCTCTTCCCTACTATCCACTGCTTTTCCTAAAAAACCGTCCAATTCATTTCCAAAATTCCATTAAAAATCTGGGAATAACTTTCGATCAACAACTTGCATGGAATAGCCATATCACTCAAATCACGAGGAAATCTATTTTTATTCTTAAGCAACTTTCACATTACCGTGATTCATTACCATTTAGTACTCGAAAACTTTTAGTATCATCACTCATTTTTCCTAACTTTGACTATGGATGCGTAGTATATGAAGGACTGTCTGATGAGCTCGAGATGAGATGTAAAAGAGTAATGAACTGTTGTATTAGATTTATTTTCGAGATCTCCAGACGTTCTCACATATCTCAAAGGTATTCTGAAATTGGGTGGCTGTACCCCGGTTTTCGACGTCAATACTTCCTGGGTGCTCTCATATTTCAAACCTTGAAAACCAAAAAACCCACCTATATCCATGACCTCCTTACTCTGCGCTCCTCCATTCACCTCTTAAATACTAGAACCCAACCCATCAACCTATACACTCCGGCGCATCGAACTGCATCCTTCGAGAAATCCTTTATTATCCGTGCTTCCTCGTTATGGAATTCATTGCCCATCACAATCCGAAAAAGATCCACTCTTACTTCCTTTAAACATCATTTATTCCTTTACCTCCTTCATTTTCAATCTTCCGAGCTAATGTAAAACATGAATATTTATGTAATATACATTATAATAGTATACATAAGATGTATCCTTTTACAAGATGTCTCAGTTATTTTGTAACATATAATTTAATTATATACCAATTATTAATATTATCTATTGTTATTATTTATTATAATTAATTATCAAAGCCAGATGATTGTCCTATATACTGTAATCATATGTTATTCTTAAGGGACAAGTAGTCCCAGAATAAAGTTCATTTTCTTCTTCTTAGTATATTATTAGTACGTAATGAAAGCTCTATAAAAACAGGCCTTTTGGTCATCTTCTTTTCAGACACCTTATATAGAGTGTTATTGGGAATATAATGAAAAACAAGTGGATTCGAGTGTGGATGGAACTTATCATGAACTAGGTACCTGATTTAAAACTAATCAACAACATATTGGGGGGGGGGGTCATCTGTGGTGTAGTGGTTAGCATAGTAACCTACTAAACCCAAGATCGCGCAGCCCGGCAGATTACCTTAGGATTTTTTAAAGGGAGTAAAAAAATCCTTAGCTATGCCGTCCTTCGGAAGGGACGTAAAATGGGGGTCCCGAGCCTGTGCGATGTCAGGTACTCGTTGAAGATCCCTATCCTAATTATACCTGGATAGGCAAAATTTAGGACTCCCACCGTAGCATCGTCCGATTAGCCATAGCAGCATAAAGTGACGTTAAACGAAATAAACAACAAACAAACAACATATCGGACATTAAATGTCTCAATATAAATTTTATATCATTATTTTATTATTATTATCATATAAGTTTATATGCAAAGACCGTAAATTCAAAATCAATAAGATGAATATATTCATGACATATATAGTATATATAGTATGAATGTATGTTACTATTAATATTTTTGGACACGGATACCTCTTTTGGCTGGGGGTCTATAAATTTCTTGTGTAACGTTTTTTTCACTCTCAAAAATGTAAAATTTTGACACGCTCTAGCTCTGTTGATGAAAACTTGGCAGTTTCCTCAACATAACATTTGTCGCTAGGACCTACCGTTCAGGACCTACATTGGTTTCAATGAAAAAATGTCACGTTCGAAACCCCTATTTTTTTCTTTTTTTTCTCAACTTTTAATTTGATTATTAATTTAAGTAAATTTGTCATTTTAATTCAAAAATATAAACTGGGAAAAACAGTAGATTATTATTAAACATAACCATTATTGCATGACAAGGCTGCAAAAGGGGCTTCAAAGGAGACTTCCCTTCCGATATGATATAGTATGATATCTAAAGAACACTTAAAACACACGCTAAAAACACAAGCTGTAGACCAGTGGCAGACATATTGGAACACAACTCACAAGGGAAGACATCTACATAACTTCATTCCAGACTTACGGACCTACATTAAATCAAACTCATGGACTAACTTTTACATTACACAAGGAATCACAGGCCATGCGGCAGTAAATAGTTATTTCTATCGATTTAAAATAAGAGATTCTTTTCTATGTCCTTGTGATGTGATTTCACTCAAGAACAAAATATACACCACCTCATATATGAATGCAGACTACTCACTGACTACAGAACTATACTACAGATAAAAACAGTACAGAAACTAGGACATTGGCCGGAATATGGTCAATGTTTGATGAACAATTTATTTGAAAATTTCAAAATATTCCTTAAAAATTTAATCATTAAAATAGACGATATAAATATGAAATATCTTTAAACCACTAAATATTCATAAACTTTTCTCTAAATAACTTTGTTGCTTGATTTTATTGAATTTTGAATTATTTGTGTTATACAACTTCTTGTTCGGCTACTATTAGGCGGAGCCTATACTTTAACAAAGGCCGGATAATTATTTTGGAAGGGGTCTTGGATCAGTCTTGAATGAGCCTTGGTCGAGCGGTCTTTAAGAGAGGCTTGGAGATGGAGGAGTCTTGAGTCTGTCTTTGGTCCGGGCTTGGTTCAAGTCTTCGGAGCTTGAGAGCTCCCGGCTTACCACCATGAACCCACAACATAGCATCACCCTCGTATTAAGAAGATAAGTCTAGGTTAAGTTATTTGTTACAATATAAGTTTAAACTTAAGAATGATTCCTTTTCCTAACTGTAATTTTTATATGTCAACCCATAATGGAATATATATTGTTTTTATTGAACCGTCGAATTTATTTACAATTTGCATGCCACTCATTAATTAATATATTTGGTTTACCCTTATTTATAATTAACACACATAAATATCGACCCCACGATCACCTTGTGGAGAAGACTCAATTAAATTAATTAAAGATTTAAAATACTTATTTATCATTTGTCTGGAGATTAAGTCCTGACTGGCCCTATAAATAGATTAATGCTGACCCGGACTCACACAGAGACGGACATAGCAGTATTATTTATTTTACTACAATAATAATTTTTCCAAATTTACAAAAAAAAATATTCAAATGTTTCTAGGGCTCCTCAAGTTTCTAACTGGGCTATTCAAAATCTATTACCACAAAATAAACTAGTTGGCAAACTTTTGTTGGTCTTATCTTAAGTATTAAATTTAATTCTTAGCGCGAACTTTCAAACCATTTTCTTATTCAATCCCTTCCTTTCAAAAGATTGAACAAACTTTATCTAAATTAATTTACATAAATGTTTTTTTATTAAATTAAGTAGTTATTATGTACGAAAAAAAAATAAAAAAAAGGTGTCAAAGATTTAAATGTATTATCTTACAATTAGTATAATAAAATTAGCATTAGAAGATCGTAACCAATCTTTAATGATATCATTAGATGCTATTGTATAGGTTTATAGTAAAATGTTCTATAAAAAAAAATACAACTTAAAATATTTTAACACTAGTTAAAACACGTTTGGGTAACGATTTCAAATATAAATATAATTATTTCACTCACCTAGCAAAACATATATCCAATAAAAATGAAGGAGACAATCGAACAAATAAATTGATAAATAAAAGTTACTAAATAGGATAAGAACTACGAGAAGAGTAGAGAAACAGGCGTTCTAGGAGCAGCCAACAGAATGCGCTGAGCCCGCCAACTCAATAATTCCTTCGTGGATATTTGCCATTAGAAGGTTTAATCTTTTCGCCGATTTGGTCTTTATGGCTAATCGAATAATACATCTTCCCTCTGCAATGGATAGAGAAAAATATACAGCGACTTATCCATTTTGCAAAAAATAGATAAAAATAATAAAACAAACTACTTTAGATAGTGCTAATAATACAGATACCTCCAATATTTATTTTCCCTTCAATTTTATTTCTCCGAGATATCATAGACAACAGATTCTTAAATTGCTCTACGCGCTCAAACGTATTCCCTTACAGTCTTATCACTTGAAATTATTACGCTTTCTAACTTATTTTTAGTTCTTTATTTATTTTATTTTTTCTTTATAAAAGTAAAATAATATTTTTTATTATACCGGAATTCTTATTATAACAAAATATATCGGTGAGAAGATATTTAAAGATAAGAAAGAAGTGAGATGGTAATATTTTTTATTACTTTTCATTTTAATCTTAATTCGATAGTCTTTATGTATTGTCTTCTTTACCTTAAGATATTGCCTTTATGTTACTGTCTTTACTCTTATATATTTATTCTTTTCGTACCTTTGTTTTTTATACTCTCTACAATTTAGTCATACCTTTTTATTTGATTTCTTTTTTTTTTTTCTAGCCCTGATGAAGGCTTGCAAATTTAAGCCTAAACGTCGACATTATAAATTAAAATATTATTTTTAATTGCTGTATATCTATGACTGCCTACCCCAACAATGAACAACTCTAAAAACTTCCCAGTCAACTATACCTTATGATATTTTTTTCCACAATAGCTCTTGATGACTGAATCGAAAGGTTTATCTATATCAAGGAAAAAAAATGAACAGTATGATTTTTTTCGAATGTCGCTGCAATCAAATGGATTCATTATCATACTGTAGAATCAATTTGTTTTTGTTCTTGAAAAAAAAAAAAATAATAACAAGAACAGTGTTGTTTCGGTACCGATTTTTTTTCGATTTTTGGTACCGGTACATCGGTCTAAAAAAAAAATTTCTATTACATAATATAATCGATTTGAGAACTAAAAAATCAAAACCAAACCTTATGAAAAATAATAATAAAAAAATAAATTAGCAAGCAGCAAATACCATTTATTATCCACAACATACAATATATAAGTTTATCGCAGTTCCAACAATGTATAAAAAATAATTCATTTTACTAACTATTATTAAAAAAAAAAAAAAAACTGTACCACTTGCAACCCATGAAGGGTCTCGGGTTCAGTACTTAGGTAGGCTGTACTGTTTCTGAGCCAACGGTTGTGAAAGGAGGTGATTTGGCTAGAATCCACGCTCAACCGCCAGGTTTCCCTCCAATTAAGGGTACCCACTTTCTAGGAGGCTGGGTGTGCCCCAGGAGGGTCTCCCGACCTCGAACTCGGGCCCGGGAGCATAGTAGTCAAGTGCCTTACCCACTGAGCTACCGCGCCTCCTTATATTAAAGAAGATAACTGTTTTAAAATTCTCAGTTTCCTTTATCACTTAAAGAAACTTAAATGTTTAACTCATATCTTTCACTAAATACTGATAATGTAAGGATGCATTCATATTTCTCTGGGCGTTGATTTAAATAGTATATTAGAGCCCGGAAACAATTTAATGGAATAAAAAATAATCTTTATTCTAGTTTATTAAAAGAATTATGCTTACAAAACTATCGCCTGCACTACGGATCGGTTCCTAAGAATCGACACTTGAAATCGACACATCTCTAAATAAGAGATAAAAATGTATTTAAATCTCTAAAGTTAAACTGCTGCCCAATCGAGGCAGGTGTTCCGCAAGGTAGAGTATATTTCATTATATCCTCTATGCTGAAGATATCTTCCTAGCAACATTTGCTGATGACTAGGGCTGTGAAATATATGCATTTGCATATTTCACCTAACTAACTATAACATCTAATATTATCAAAACATATGTGTTTTGAGGCATTTGGAATAAATTTGAGCTATTTTTAATTTGTATATTTGTGCATAGTTTGCCATAAATGCATATTTTTACATATTTTGAACTATACTTGCATATTTATCTACATATCCGTCATATCAGCATTTGACATTTGAATTTTTTTTAAGCAGAAAAAAAATAAAATATAGATAAAAATAGCTATAATAACTCCTCTCATTCTTTTTTTTTTCGCTTAATCAATGCGTTTGTATGCGCCGAAATGCTGATTCTTCGGTTTCAGCGAACATTCGATCGTATTTGCTTCTCTTAGAATTGTTTAATCCAAATACGTAGAATATTATGTCTTCACTTTTCATCTCACCCTTCTTCCATGATTCCATTACACAGTATCTCACACAGTGTTCACCGAGTCATATCATTCGTAAATTCTTTTGTGTTAACCTAAAATACCAAAAGGCACTCCTTCAAAGACAAAAGATCTTGTTGGAAAGTCCGTAGGTGAGCTTACAAATGAGACTTCCAAGAGCGATGGAGACGTTTTATATTTAAATGATGTTGAGGTGGTCGTTTAGTGTAGAGCGTTTCAAATCTATTCTGCGGCCCAATTGACGATTTATTTTGTTCGAAAACCTGAAAAAGCGGTTGTCTGCAATTCAAATTTACAACAGTGAATAAGTGGCATGAATAAGTCGGGAGAGTTTCTTTATGACCGTTGCTTATTGTTTTTGATGTATATTGTTCTGTTTTAAAGTATAAGTATTTTGGTTGTGATCGTTGTTTAAGTTTTCTGGAAATTAATGTCATGATTTTTTTTCGTTTTTAATGTTCCCTGTTTAATGTGTTTTATTTATATTTGATAAAGGTTTTTAACGTTGGTTTTGCAGAACTAATAAACACCTCAATTTCATTCAAATGCCAATGCCTAGAATATCCAAGACACATTGCAAAAGGTTTGTCAAAGAGAGGATAACAACGCTGGGTACACAACCTATTCACGACGGTTCTGATTTTTTAAGAAATATTACCAAAGAAAAGGCCCACAACTTAAAGAAATTTTTATCAGAAACGAAAGTTATCATATAATAGAGGAATACATACTAAATTCAAAAAAAAAAAAAATAGGACTACAAAAAAAAAAAAAAAAAAAAAAAAAAAAAAAAAAAAAAAAAAAAAAAAAAAAAAAAAAAAAAAAAAAAACCTTGGTTTTTTTTCCCTTTTCAACACAATTAGTTATTTATACATGAGTTTGTACTTAAGTATAGGTATGTATTGCGAATTTTATTTTTCAAATAATGCAGATAGTTGCATATTTTCGGTATTTAATTGCACATTTTACCCAATATCTCTGCATTTATATGTGCATATTTTTCAGTTTTTATTGCATATAATTCACAGCCCTACTGATGACACAGCTGTCCTATCATCCCATCTTGATCCTGAAATAGTCCCATCATCTCCAAAGTCACAGATAGAGGATTGGTGCAACAACTAGAACGAAATTTCACCCAAACCGTTCCAATAACCCTAACCCTCTGGTTTTTCATCTGTTTAACTAAAAGTCTGAGTCATAATTAAACAAAGGGCAGAGATACAATGATTAGACGAGAGAGAGCGATCACGAATGAAGAGAGTCCAAGGACGGCGTAGGCGAAGACAGATGAACTTAGATATATTGGACTTAGTTCATGGCAGTTCAACTTGTATTAACAACTTTCTCTCAACAAAGATTAAAGCAAGCTTTTACAGTCTCTTAGCAACAATGTTAATACAAAAATACATAAGAAAATATCATTTGTTTTTTTCCTATATGTTTGAATATAAACTAGATAAAACTGTTTTTTAAAAATGGTTCTAAAGTATTAATTTTTTTTAATTTACCAAAATACATAGAAAACATACATCCAGTAAATGTGATAATAACATAAAATTGCTTGTTAAGCAACTACCCATTGTTAGCACTTCAATAAAAGTTCTATTTGAGAAGGTCCCGAGGCCATCTTCTTTTCAGACGCCTCAGAGGGTTTTCAGGAATAGAATAGAAAGCAAGTTGAGAGGTTTAAGGATTAGAATGGTTATGGAGTTTACTATGAAAGGATAGAACCCTAGAACACGTCAAATAATGCAAGAAAAATGAACAAAACCTTTTGCTTGGGGTACACCATGATGATATAAAAGGATCAATACAATTGCTAGAATTATGAAATTAATTGCCACTTCTATTGGGATTGTTTTATTATAATACTAGTTTCGAATGCTAAACGTCCATCTTCAGTTCTAAAACATACAAAATTTTCAACACACCAGCACTATGCTACATGGATTATATACTCTAAAGTTTTCAAAAATATAAAACAAGAAATCAAACATTAGTACTCACCTCAGGAGATCTAAGAGATAGAAAAATATAAAATACTGCAATATAGCCATGGTGAGAAGTGGAAAGGGGCAGGCAGGTTAAGACAGGTTGGGGTTTACTGTGGGATTTACCTTATGAGTCATTGGATTTTTCCGTTCCTGAACAACTGTTAAAGACAAATATAAAATGGGGCTATTGCAAATGTTTTTCTGGTCATTTAAACTAAAATCTGGATCATATTATTTCTAATGATTCATAAATACTTAATTAGAGACTATTTTCTACTTGTATTATTTTTGCTCCCGATTCTTTATTAAATTTATGGCTATTTTCATTTAGATGGATAGTGAAATTGAAATTTTGGGCCTTATTCTGCTCTTTTACTCTTTGATTTACTGATCGTCCAGTTTTTACCGTGTATTTTACCTCACAGCCAATACATTTTAGTTCGTATACACCGCTTTTTTGGAAAGGGTATTTTGTCTTTCGGTGAAGGGAAGAATGATGATAATGGATTATCTATTTTAAATGCAGGGTTTCAATCTTATTTTTTTAATTCCTTTCCGATTTTGGTGGATATATTTCTGATATCTCTTAGATCTTCTGAGGTGAGTACTAATGTTTGATTTCTTGTCTTACATTTTTGAAAACTTTAGTGAATATAATCCATGTAACATAGAACTGATGTTTAGAAAAATTTTATATGTTTTAGAACTAAAGATAAATGTTTAGCATTCGAAACTAGTATTCTAATAAAATAATAGAAGTGGCAATTAATTCATCAATCCAAAACCTTTTAATTCCATAAAATTGAATTATATCCTTTTAATCAATACAATTGAATGACTCCGCCGAAAAACGTTCTAAGCGACAAAATTTCCGAAGTGGCGATTTTAAAGTTTTTAAATGTATTATAGTACATCTTAGTATGATATAGTACTCCATTATGTTATTATACCTGTAAATATAACGAATTATGATGTGAATATAAAATATAACCTACAAAACTAACAAGAACTCTAGATTATGATTTTCTTTAACTGATTACTCAAAAATTTATGTTTGTCTCTTAGAACGTTTTTCAGCGGACCCATTCAATTATTAATTTTAATAAAAATAAAAAAGTATTATTCTAAACAAATTCATCATGCAATAAATATTATTATTATAAAACGATGTTAAAAACAATAAAGTCAGTATAAATTTATGGGGACATATATAAAGCTATTAAACCACCTTGTATGTATTGTACAAGAGCATTAAATATGACCCAGATTAACAAGTGAAGTACTTTCAAGAAAAATAACTATCAAAGGGACCTCAACGATAAAATAAAACTTGGTTCGGGAGTGGGAGGGGGCGGTGGTTATAACTTGAGCGGGCGACAGCCCACCCCTGGGGCTTTGATCAAGGCCAAAGCCAAATATTATTAAACTGCTAAACCTAGTTATAAATATATTCTCTTCATACAAAGGAGAATACACAACGGGGTAAATATTACGCAATTCTGAAAACATTAATTACAAAGGGAAAACTGACACCTGAGCAAATTAATTAATTTACATGGTATTACCCTCGCGAGGTATATAATCCCTTTAATACTGTAAACATAATTAACTTAGAAACAAACATATATGAATGTTTATACTAATGGGGTGTATAAAAAAAAATGACCGTTTTTGAAACAAATATTTGTATTATTATTTCTTTGATATAAAATACAATTAATACTCAAAGTATAGCCCATTGTTATCTACCGTCACTGGGATGGCTGTCAAAGAACTCTTGGACAGCATATTCAACTTCAGCAAAATTATCAAATGTTTTCCCTTGAAGAAAATGGGTCATGGATCGAAACAAGTAATAATCCGAAGGTGCCAGGTCTGGACTAAATGGTGGATGAGGCAGGAGTTCAAACCCATGAAGTTCTGTAAACTTTTCTTTGGTTCGACTGCTGATTTTTGAGGAATAGGTTCGTGAGGGACCAGTCTACAGGTCTTTACAACCTTCCCCATGGAGAGAAGATGGCGGCTAACAGTATCTTTCGACACACCACACTCCCTGGAAAGTTTGCGAGTACTTGTGGATGTATTTGACTCAACAGCTTCCTTCATAACCTCATCAATATCCATTAATGGCCGCCCGGAGCCCTTCTTCCATTCCACTTCTAAATTTTTCAAACCAACGCCGCGCAGTGCGCTCTTCAAGGACACCTTCCCCTTCATATTTAATAATTTCAGGAGATGCTTCAGTGGCTGTAAATTTTTTTTCTAGTAATGTCTTAAAATTACGAGAATTCGGTAGTACACTGTCATGTTTCTTCTTTGAAATAAATAACTGAACTGAGGCTTTTTTTTTTAAGAGGTCCAGTGTTAGAAACAAGCTTAGAGAATGCTCTAAAGGGATTATTAAGTATTGGTAAATAATAAATAGCATTAAGATATTTACAGATTTTTTAACTCTGGAATTTGATAAAACGGTCATTTTTTTTTTACGCCCTATTAAAAAGCAGAAAGAGCAGAATGTGAAGCAATTAGCATTAGATTTGCGCAGATAGAAACAAGGGACATTCCAGACTTGGAAGAATCAGCTCGTCGTTTCCAACTACTACAATATTTACTACACAAGAGTTCAAAGCTCCTAATAAATTACCAAAGACTTATTTACATAATTGAGATTGATGAATAAGTAATGCACACCAAATTATATTGTAAGATTAGAAACAGGACGGAATCCGCTTTTCATCCCAGTACTAAAAAAAAAAAAAAAAAAAAAATTTCAATTAAAACCATGGTATTACCAAAAAATCGGCCACCCCGTATCTACTTCGAAAGACTTTTAGATTTACATACCAATAAACCAGATTTTCAATATAGCTGGGTATCTCAAATTAAACAATTAACCATTAAAGGCAATATCCCAGAAAACTTTCAAGATTTTTTCAATCCACAAAAATTATTATCTAACAAAGATAGCATAATAGCATTGTTATCAACATACATTGATCGTACTTTAAATACAAGATATAACCCATTATTTATGAAAATTTCAAATTTTAATAACCCTCAGCCGGAAGATAATTTAAAATATAACATTAATATAACCAAAATAAGAACCGTTAGCCAACTGAGAATAGACAAATATGACTAATTGAAAATATTTTTCACAAATAATATTTAAAAATTAAAGCTAATGAAAAATGTGAAAATTGTAGCTTATTCATCATAAATAGTCTAAACGTTGTTAGAGTGCCAAAGACATGATAATTGTCGAAAGAAATACATAAATAGTTCAAACAGATGAAAGTCTATCTTTAGAAAATATTTTATATTACAATAGCATAGAAAAGATAAATAACATCTTCCTATTTATTTTAAATGTTTTAAATGCTAGCTAAAAGTAATTGATTTATTTCTTTTGAATTAACTAAATAAAATATTGGATTCTATTGCGATTCCTGCTACAACTTCTGTGACCCTAGGCTATAATTAATATCAATTATTATAAATTGTAAAAATGTATGTTTTTATTTTTATTTTATTTTATTTTTCTTTCTCATTTTTAAATTATTTCTATTAATTTTTTTTTTTTAATATTTGTATCATCTTGATCACATCCAATTTTTTGTTATTTTAGACCTGATGAAAACCTGCAAAACAGGTCGAAACGTCGGCACGCCAATATAAAATTTTCATTTTAAAACTTGACGTGTTTATTTACCTGACTGCACCCCTGACCATTTCATTTAAAAAAAAAAAAAAAAAAAAATCATTGCTGAAATAAAAATAATGCATCAACTATAGCACAAACAAAAATTTGACCACAGTGGACAATAAAATGATATAAAAGAACTTTGACAAAAATAAAATTACGACACGTTAATATGATTACCGGGGCACTAGTTGGAAAGCTGACGAGTTGAATAGTTTCCGAACAAGTTATCGACAGCTCCGTTTTCCAGCGGGTTATTGGTAATAAACTCGCTCCAGAATAGGAGGAGAAAGTTAGACTAGGAACAAGAGGAAAACCGAGTTAGCCCGCCGAGTTGAGAGTAACTCAGTTTAACCCGCAGGCCCCGCTATAAACAGGGCTCAGGAATTTCCCGTGGGTTTGGGGCCTCGATCCCTTGGGCAAAGGATCGCCCAATGGTATTTATTGTTATCTCTCCCAACAACTCTTTCCCGATCTGATAAGATAAGGGAATAATGTTTATGTTTGTGTTTGTTGTTGAGCTATAACTGCGATTAGCAACGAAGCGTTTGTAATAGCCTCCACGAAGAACTGCCCTGAACTGCACCCTGATGCATGCCCCATACTGTTCACACGCAATTGTAAGCATCAGAATGCCAACCAATATAGCGAACAGTCTTCTACGCTGCTGGCGTAGCTGCATAGAAAATTATCGTAAAAGGAAAGGAAAGTGTAGGGTTCGTCGTTATTTTGAAAAACTGTCAGTGTTTTTAATGAAGTACGGATTGACTTTTTGTTAATAAAATATTTTTTCCCTGAGTTTGCAATGGTAAAACTATTGAACCTACATGGTATCAAATGTAAACTATATCTTCATAATAGTTTTAGGAAGGTTTAAAATAGAAATATTTAATATAATAATAATTTATAAGAAGGCAGAGGAAACAAATAACATTATTATTGAACAAAGTAAATCGTGACAGCCGATATCAATTGTATACATATTACCTTTCAGGTATTTGTATACATTTTGTCGTGTTACCATTCAAATAGGTCTTAATATTTTTCTTATCTATATATCTTTTCCTTTCTTTTCACTATATTTATTTAATTTATTGATTTTTTTTTTATATTTCTTTATTTTTATGAACGCATTGTAACTATTATATTAGCATATTGTTATTATTATTTTTTGTCCTATTTTTTTTCTCTCTTCTTTTTTCATGTATATACATATATTACCTTTTATACATATTATTATCTTCGTTTGAAATTAAGATAGCCAGACTATTGTACAACTTATTATAAATGTCTGTTATTCTTAGCGGACAATATTTCCCAGAATAAAGATTATTATTTCATTGATAGGGTTGTAAGTACTGATAATTCAGTCTATAATCCGCTAGAGTTTCTTTCTAAATATTCTCTGTCCATCTGAATTCCAATAATGCTAATATGTAATCTTCAACCACCTAATCAGTTCAATTGTACCATGCTAAAAATTACATCAATGCGTGAAAACATTGAAGAAATAATGTTCAATACCATAAATCAATAGAAGATTTTTATAGATTAAAAAATAAAATTGCAATTATTAGTTCCTTATTTACGAGAGCGGGCGAGGACACGATGAGTGATGTGTGTATATATATATATATATATATATATATATATATATATATATATATATTTTTTTTTTTTTTATATATATATATATATATATATATAATATTTCAATATATATCAATATATTTCAATTTTCAGCGTTCTACTCTTTCAAAAGATTTTTGAGTTTACTTCAATAGAGTAACGCCACATCTTGCTAGAATTTAATACTACGCACTATAGTTGTTTATCATTAGTCTATGTATATATATATATAGTTTACTTCAATAGGGTTTTATATATAGTATTATGATTATATGTAATAACACTACATAATCACAAACAGCTACACAGTAACGATTATAAATTGACACAATTTCTCACAGAACACGGCAACGCCAAATCCTACCTAAAACGCTTTAATATCATACTAATTGACACATGTGACGATGACGGCCAAATCCAAGGTTTTAGGCATATTCTTAACGATTGCAAATTATTTTCAGCGTTCTACTCTTTCAAAAGATTTTTGAGTTTACTTCAATAGAGTTACGTCACATTTTGCTAGAATTTAATACTACGCACTATAGTTGTTTATCATTAGTCTATGTGTATATATATATATATATATATATATATATATATATATAGTTTACTTCAATAGGGTTTTATATATAGTATTATGATTATATGTAATAACACTACATAATCACAAACAGCTACACAGTAACGATTATAAATTGACACAATTTCTCACAGAACACGGGGACACCAAATCCTACCTAAAACGCTTTAATATCATACTATCTGACACATGTGACAATGACGGTCAAATCCAAGATTTTAGGCATATTCTTAACGATTGAAAATTATTTGACAGACAAAGGTACAAATTAATGCAAAGTCTAATTTTAAAAAATGGTGCCTGGCCTGAGACAGAACATATACTTTTTACCAAATTCAAAACCGATTTAATTAAATTCATCAGATATCGATTTTGATTTGATTTGCTGACGAAATGTGCTTATTAAGTTTTATTTAGTTTTCGATATTATTTTTTGTTTAAATATTAATTGTTTATTTGCTCTTTAAATTATTTTTTTTTTTTTTTAATTTTATGATTCTTTCCTCTAACCAACAATTATATGTTTACAGAAAATAAAATTTCAAAATTCATTACATTACTGTAACAACACGCAAATCAACTGTTGGTTAAATACAATCACTCATATGCAAAATAATATAATGTAACACACACCATACATGTGGTATAGTCTGTAACGGCATAAAAGTTTAAAATATTAATAAACGGTCCTTTATGGTGTTACCATAAGAGGGGAAAAAAACATATAAATAGTAATGATAAACAATTATAGTGCATAGTATTAAATTCCAGCAAGATATGTCGTAACTCTATTGAAGTAAACTCACCACATTGGAGCTTTAGAGGGGAAAAAATCTTTTGAAAGAGTAGAACGCTTTAGAAAACACTACCCTTTCCTACCCTCCCCCCTCCTACGAACCCCTCAATAGAGGCCACTGTGATGGACTTCTAGGGCCCTTGCATTAACAGTATCCTATATTTGAATTCAATACAGGTCCTATATATATCTACATGTGAGCTCTGAGGACCCTGTCATTGAAGCGTTTCTCCTCTTCAATATCTAAGCCCCCTTTCATTTAGTTCGGTCTTATTCAAGACCCTTTCAAAGGCACAATCTGATTGAAGTACCATTATGGATTTATTAAAGATTTCAGTAAATGATTAATAAGGGAAGGGTCAATATTGCGAAACAGAATAAAAATAAAAATAGGTCTAAGTAACCAATACCTATTAAGAAAATATATTTAATATTAAAAAAAAAAAAAAAAACTCAAGGCTTCTTGTTATGTCCGAAATAAACATATCTATTAAGATCTTAATGTTTTATATGTCGCTGATTTAGCTCGAGCCAGATATCCATTCTTTCATATTAATTAAACTTCATTTAATTCAAATCCACTGGTCTCCCAACGTACTTCCCACCGGATTTCCAATAACCCTATGGTATACAACCACTGCTAGTCAAAATATATTTCTGATAGGTGTGGATGACAAACTAAAATTACATTTAAAAAAAATGTAAATATAACATAAAACATTTTTATATTCAATGTAAGTGGAGAAATGGTCAGGGGTGCAGTCAGATAAATAAACACGTCCAAGTTTTTAAATAAAAAACTTAATATTTAGCGTGCCGACGTTTCGACCTGCCTTGCAGGTCTTCATCAGGGTGATTGTTGTCTGGGTGAAGGCTTGACTAACAACATTTTCGAAACAAGGCAGGTCGAAACTTCGGCACGCCAAATATTAAGTTTTTTATTTAAAAACTTGGACGTGTTTATTTATCTGACTGCACCCCTGACCATTTCTTCACTTACATTACATCCCACAGCCAACAATATAATCATCATTTTTATATTCATTATATAATTTACTTTATATAAATATATAACCCTATATATAACATGGTGTGGTAAAACTGGTTTTAGAATCCTTAATTTGAATGTGTTTTAAAATTATTAATTTTTTTTAAGTACATAAATTTTGCCTTGTAAATTATTATTTTATTTTATTATTTTTTTATTGTTACTTCTTTGCATTTTTTTTTCTTTGGGTGGTATTCCACTTTAAAAAAAAACAAAACTTAAAGATATTCCTCCACTTACTAATTAAAATACAAGAATCCAGTATGATGAAAATTAACTCGACCTTCTCACCGCGGCGGTATCGATGCCTGGGATCGACGAATGCACTCGTAACTTTAGGCAAATGAACGACTCGCTAATGATAGACCAGAACGGACAATTTACCACACGCCAAAAGGGCCATTTGCTAGTTCCTGCGATCCAGTTGGGCTAAAAGCATTGCTAATCTATTAACTCTATAAACTCTAAAGCTAGGGAACTTCCTCAATTTGGATATAGATTAAGGCAATGTTCGTATTAGGCTAAGTAGTACGAAAATAGAATCACACTGCTAAATACTCGTGTATGAAGGAAGCCATTGTACTGTCAGCAGAGACGTATGTCGTCGCAACAAGATAACAAGTAACTCGAATATGACAAGCATCGAAAAAAAAAAAAGTTTTAAAAATTTAGTTTCTTGAGGAATGTATTTAACCATTCAGGAATGGAGTTAACTATTAATTAATTTATTTTTTATTATAACAATTTATTGAAATTTACAACTGTACAAAATATAGAATTCAAGTAAATGTGTTGTTCACTATTAAAATAACATGTCAAAACTTGAAAAGAACTACTCATCAGTAGCACTTCACTCGGAGGATTATCAGGAATGGAGTGCGAAGCAAGTTGAGAAATTAGGGTATTTGAGTGGTTATGGAGCTTACTATAAAATGATAGATATCTGGTTTGGCCTAAATCAGCAACATATGGAACATTAAGATCTTTTTGGATAAGTTTATTGGTGACAAAGTAAGGAGCGTTGAGGATTTTTCGAAGGGTTTTGAATTGTTAGGATTGGATACAAGATGAATTGGATGGTTTAGTGGAGCCCAAAAGCTCAACTCCGTACGTCAAGATAGGTCTAATCACAGTCATGTATATGAGTCTTTTGTAATAAATTACTTAGAACGTTAGTCTAGTAAATGTTAAATTAGTCTGTAACGACGGGTAGTTTCTTGTCTTTTTAGTCCTGTATGTGGATTCCAAGTAAGAGGTTTATCCAAGTGGAGTCTTAGGTGGCGGATCTGTTCAACAGGGATTAGTGGAATATCATTAAAGGACACTGTAGGACAGGAAGTCGAAGGTTAAGACGAAGGGTAAAGGTTATTTTGTGATATTTTTTTGGATTTATTTTGATTCTCCATTTTTGACACCATTCTTGAAGGTTCAGGATATGAGAGTGGAGTGTTTGGGAGGCAATGAAGGGATCATTGTTTACTGATAACACACATCTATCATCAGCATAAGTGGTGAGGACAGCGGTAGGATGAGTTGGGATGTCAGTTGTATACTCCGTGTAGAGGATGGTGCCTAGTAAACTATTGATTATGATTTTATATTTATCTATATTCCACAATAAACTGAATTAAAAAAAAAAAAAAAATGTATTCGATTCTTGTGATGCCATTTTTTAGTTACTTGTTATCACAGCTTAAGCGACGCTATGTGGAAAACACACTTTTGATGGAAGAATGGAGGCATCGACTTTTGAAATGATATAAGTGCGAATCGTAAAACTTTTCAAGTGATTCGAAAAAACGGCATGACTAGAATACTTTCTATAGTTAAAAATACTTTGCCAACCAAAATACATATAATTTCATTGTCATTCACGAATTTCCATGAATTAAAAAAAAAAATAATCTCAATTGAATGAAAACCTCATCTTTAAAGAAGCAACTGGGACCACTTAATTTATTGATTTTGATGTCAAATCCAAAATTATCGACTTTTTCTTTGTGATAGGTAAGAGGCACCTTTGTACATGCTTTAGTTTCTTACCATACTATAAATATGTACCCTTTACGTAGATTGTAGAATTTACATTTTGTTTTAATAACTATTTTAGCTGTCATAAATTCATAATGCCACTGATTAGGAGGTTTTTCAATACCTTAAATTATAATGCTTAGTTCGTTTTGTATGGAAACCAATTTTACCAAGAAATAGAGTTCAGAAAATGAAGAGAAACAATTCTTATTTTACAAATATTTTTATTTATCACATTTTGAATTTCGACGCCTCAGATCTTTGTTTTGAAATAATTTTAAAATTTGCAGGATTGAAAAGACATACTTCAACATTTACATTGATATCTTAATATCAGTGGTAATTTTAGATTGAATTAATTTACTTTGCTAATTAAAAATGTAGGTTGGTTGATAGTATTAAATAAAGAACAGGGGTTAGGATCCAAGAGGATTAAAAAAAACAAGGAGGTGACAAATGTTTGTGCCGGTATCAATTTATTTTAGTTAAATCCTACTCCATTGAGCAGCTGATATAAAACTTAAAATTAATAATTTACTGTCAAATTATATAATTTGATCTTCCGAAATAACCTTCACAAAATAGTATTTTTAAAGGAGAAATATTCGAGATCTACCAAGGTGTACTATTAATAAAATCTACAAATACAAAAAATGTTCTTTTAGTAACAGACTCTCTGAGATCATTATTGGATATTGCGGAAGGCAAATCTGAAAATGCTATAGTTAGGATAATTAACAATTGCCTGTGGGAGATGCATGAGTCGATGAGTGGGCACCCTCACATTGTGGCATCTCCGGAAATGAAGCTGCAGACATTTCCCCAAATCTCGCTAGACTGAACCAATCAGGAACTATAATTACTGACATAACAATTCCTGACATTAAGATATTGTCACTGACATTGAAATAAATTGTAACAACATGTAAACTATACTCGAAGTATACATGGAACACTACAAGATACAGAAGATCAAATCAAAAACATTTTTGAATTTGTCAAATTATGTGAATTGTTTAACTCATGAAAGTAGATGCAGTAAGTCATAAAATAAATAAAACATCATACAAGTGTTAATAATATTAAGTTTAAATTTTGTTCAAAAAATACTCTTGATAAATAATACCTCTATTTTTCCATTGCAAATTAAATAACATATAACGAACTTCATGATGGATATGAATTTGGTCTCAAAGTAGCTTGAAATAATTCAGAACCCAATAGTGTATTGTACAAACAAGGGCAGGAATACGTAACTATTTCAGTAACTTACCAGGAACAATCTCTCAACTATTCCGCGTTGGATACCAGGAACTCCTCTACGGTGGTAAAAAAATAAAATTAACTACAGGGAAAATTTATATTGCAGAAATGGATTGTCCTTGAGAGAGACAGCATGTGATACTTATTCCATAAAAAGTGCGGTACAGATTCGAATCCGGGCTAACCCATTCATAACTTTTGACTATAACCAATTAAGAAAAGCTTGCAACCATAAAGGTGAGTTTAGACGATGCTTTATTTTGTGAAACGAGAGGCAAGTAAGACGCACTATGCTGCAAGTGGTTCCCAGTCTTGTAGGGAAACTCTTACGCCTTTTCGAGCAACCTTCGTATTTAACAAAGTTTTTAGCGCGTCTTAAATCAAAAGTGTTTATTTTTAAATAGGGATTGGGGAGAAGAAAAAACATTGGACTTTATTTTATATTATCGAAGACCTCCCGCACTGTTATATAATTTACAATAACTCTTCCAAATTATTTGGTTATATTCTAGTAAAATTTCTGAATAGTTCATTCAATATCCGAACTTCATTCAAAACATTTCTATCTTCAAAATTACGACTCATTGAGCACTTTCGTTTCTCCTTACGAAAATTTTCAATTGCAATATAGGTAGCGGCTACACCATCAGTGTATAAGATATAGTCGCCTTTTTGATACTGCGGCTTATAATTGCGTGTGAACAGTATGGGACATGAAATGAAAAAATAAACTTTATTCTGGGGCTTACTATCCCCTAAGAATAAAAATAATGCACACTTAAAAGTACAATTGTCTGGCATATTGTTTACAAATTAGATGCTTCAGTAATTACAGCATAAATTTTTTACAGGAGAAAAAAAAATTAAATTAAATTTAAAAAAAAATAAAAATAAATTAATATATGAAATAATAATTGTGTCGTCTAGTTGCAAAACCGGCCATCTCCAAAAAACAAAATTTTTCAGGAGAGCTGATTTTCTGTCACATCACGCCAAAACGATGTAGGAAGAAAATCTCTTCGGTTTTTAATGGCACAAGGGTAGTGTGTTTGAAAGCACTTTTTGAAATTGAAGGGGCAAGTGGAGGGAGTGAGTTACTCAATTTTTTATTTTGGATATGGCCACTTTTGCAACTCATTTTGGAGTTGGCCGGTTTTGCAATGAATTAGAACATGAAATCACTTAATTTAATGAAAATATTGGGTTTTTTTTTGGGATGCAAATGAACAAAACTTTCTTCAATAAGTGAATATTATTTGAAAAAATTAAACTCTGAAATGTTTGTGGTGTAACTCAAACATCTAGACGGAATAACTGGCAAGAATTATTTTTAAAGTAATAAGTTCCGAAAATGGACGGAGAGAAATGGAAGTCAGAAGTTGAAAAAGCCAGGGGCCGCTATATGTTGTCTGTTGGGCTAAAAGAAGAAGAAGAAGAAGAATTTCCGAAAAACGTAATTTAGAAAAATATAAAAATTCAGAAAACATATACTCTTGCGGTATTATTGTGTTCAGCAGGCTTACACATTTCTTCCTGATATTTTTCTTCATCCCCCTCTCATCTACTTCTCTGCTTCCTCCTTCTTGAGCAGCTGATGCTACGACGTTGCAGTAAAAAATCAAACGATCTGTAGAAAACCTCCCCTTGAACTAGCACCTTATTATTTTTTTTTTTGGTTCTGAAAAAGCTCTTTGTTGGGGTGAAGTGCCATAGTGGAGGGGGTTTGAGGAGGGCATTACTGGGACTATTCCAATCAAGATTTGTGTAGTCTCTTCCTGGCTTGAACACAGTTCCACTTTCCGAGAGAATGCCGTAAAACTCTGAAGGCTGAACGAGAGTCTCGATTTTCTACAACTTCTTCTAAGTTTGGGTAAAAACCCGATCTGGAGGGGTTTTTTTTTTCTTCTCCATGTTGCATGGTCTCTTTGTATTTTTCTTGCTAAATTAGTTGGAACTTCTTCTACAAAATTCACCATAAAGATCGAATTAAAAGTGCACGAAACGATAAAGGCATAAACGTTAACTAAAGGAAAAGTAGGAGCAGACTGATAGTTGCCTGATAAGAGGCCTTCTTGATCTGAAACAACACCGCGATCTAGCGGATGTGGAGATGGCCGGTTTTAAAACTCACTCACGGAAGGATTTGGCCGGTTTTGCAGCACACTGTGTTTTTCAAACGCAGGTTTAACAAGGATTTCAAGGGTGTTTGCGAGGTTTCTTGTTTCCAATAGATGGAAAATGTATCTTAGGACTCAGAAAACAGAAAAAACGTATTTCTCAAAATTGAGGAGTTGGCCGGTTTTGCAACTAGACGACACAATTATAACATAAAATACAATCATATATACACTGCCGGACAAAATTAAAGGATCACTTCAATATTTTGAAATTACTGAACTGTAAAGGGTATTTTTGAAAATATTCTTTTTTCTTTGGAGGTCACACTTTATTATAAGGGTAATAAAAAAGAAAAAATTCTTTTCTAGAAATTTTTAATAGGAAAACAAATCAAAAAATAAAAATGTCCTACAGTCTCAAAATGAAAAAGTAAATCTTAGAACTGAAATGAAATAACAAAACTGAATAAAAAGGAAGAATTCGAGGAAAACGATCAATAATTGGTATTCCCACCTCTAGCTCTGATATTTGCTTCCATTCTCCTGCCCATTCCAGCGACCAGGGCTCTTACATGTTCTGGGATGTTGTTCCACTCTTCCACTAACATTTCCTTTAAATCTGCCAAATTTTGTGGGTCTCGGGCGCGGACACGTCTTCCAAGGGTTCATATCTGGACTTCTGGGTGGCCAAACCATAACGTCAATTTCTTCTTGTCTGAGAAAATTTTGCATTGATCGAGCAACGTGAGGTCGGGCATTATCGTGCATAAAAATAAAGTTATCTGCGATATTTCTGGCGAAAGGTATTACATGTGGCTCAAGTACCTCCCTAATGTACCTGTCAGCAGTTATAGAGCCACGGTTCACAAGAACCAACTCTGTACGGGAGTTTAAATTTATGCCCCCCCCCCACACCATCACTAACCCACCACCAAAAGCAACCCTTGGAGAAAAAGTGCATGGAGCATACCTCTCTCCCCGCCTTCTCCATACCTTTTCCCGTCCATCTTAAGTTCGGAGACAGAATCTTGACTCATCGCTGAATAACACGAGGCTCCAATCTTCCTGAGTCCAGTTTAGGTGCTCCCGAGCAAACCTCAAGCGCTCAACCCGGTGTTTCCTGGAGAGAAGAGGTCCAGTAGCTGAAGGATGGGAGGTCAATCCATAATCGTTGAGTCGTCTTCTCACGGTTCGCTCTGAAATTTGCACATCCCTGAACCTCTGGAGGAGACCACGCAGACTGTTACCAGTTGATCGGCGATCCCGAAGAGCATGCAGTTGCAAAAATCTCCCGTCACGGTGGGAAGTTGACCTCGGACGGCCTTGTCCGACTCTTCTTGTATGCCCACCAGTTTGACGGTGCCTATTAAGCACCCTGGACACTACGGATTGTGACCGCTGGAGCCGTTGCGCAATATGCCTTTGAGAAAACCCTTCTTCACTCAAAGCAACAGCACGAATTGATTCCTCTTCGGTCAATGCTCTTCTGTTGGCCATCACAACGTTCTTACTAAACTCACAAGTAAAAACTAACGTCTCTTAAATGTTAGAAAATCTTCAATAAGATGAATCTTTGCTAACAACTAACCATTTACTGATAGGAAGAAAGAAAGGAAGAGGATTAACTGACCCTTTTCTCCATAAACGGGTGGGAATATAAACAGGTAGAGGATTAACTTGATAAGATACAACACAAAGTCCAGTCTGGGACAAAGGAATTCCTATTTTTATCTCTTATGTAATAATAATATAAATATTTGTAAGTGATCCTTTAATTTTGTCCGGCAGTGTATATATGAACATATAACAGAAAGAGAGAGAAGTAAAAGAAGTAATTCTAAATATTCATTTTATTATTGACATATTTGCGGAAGATTGATTGTCTAAAAGGTACAGGAATAGATTATTTTTAAAGGAAGTTATAGAAGCTGCTTTACGAATAGAAGTGGGTAAGGAATCCCAGAAGGAGGTAGCACGAATGATGAAGGATTTATTAAAGGAAGCGGTTTCATGTGAGGGGATATATAGGTTAAAAGGTTGGGATCTAGTGTTCAGAAGGTGGATAGAAGAACGCAGAGTTAATCAAGAATATAGGAATCTTTTTTGTATATGCATCAGGCTGTATGCGCAGCCGCGCACTAAGTTGCGTTACCTTCAAAATAACCCATTAAGGACGTTAAATACTTTGCCTCAATTTAGGTACTTCAACTAAGGGAAGGGCGATTTATCCTACAGGTTATCAACCTATTTTAGCCAAAGTAGAAAGGTTGAACATTATTACTCCAAAAAATTAATTCGTCCAGGCAGGATTTGTACCGGCATACAAGAATGCAAAAGAGCCAAACATTACAACACGCTCGGCAATTAATGATCTATCAGCTTCTATTATCTTACTATTATTTATCAGTGATAATTAAGAACCCGCTAGAGTTGGGTTGGTGCAAAAATAATGTAGTTTTTTTTTTAAACCAAAAACATTTATTATTATGTTGAGCGGTCAATACTAACTTTCTCCAGTAGTTTTGCGAAGGTTTTTTTCTACCAAAGCCCTCAAATGGTTGCGATCAACAACACAAGGGCTACCACAACCTTCCTTGACTTCGAGATCAAAACCTCCAAGAATAAATTTTTGGAACCATCGCTGCATTGTACATTCAATGATGCTTTTTTCACCCCAAACAATATTGTTACACGCGGTATTTCGACCAAGTTTGAACTAGGAAAAGTTAATTTGACTAAAATATTGTTTTGAAATGGTGAATTCTAGTGTTACATAGAAAATGTAATACAAACTAATCTCTGAGGTAAAACAACATCAATAACGATTGTTTACAATCCATTAGCTAGACTGGAGAATTATTATTGTTTACTTGGTCAGCACTTGCCTAAACAAAATGAATATTCAAAACCTCGTATTATCCTTGCAACTACCCAATATTATTTTTTACCTTTATAGGTTTTGATAGCAACAGTTGAATTTTAAGTTATAAAAAAAAATCACTACTTCGCTCGTAATGTTAACACCATCCTCTGACTTCCCCTCTACCCTCCCCCATTCACATCTCTACTACGGTTTATCGTATAGCTCTCGTTTTGCTGTTCTAACAGTAGCCTTTGTCATAGCGCCACAGAAGTAGAAATACTAAAGTAAAAAAATAATCATCGTTTTTAAAATGAAATAATTGATATTGATCATTGTTTTGCCTTCTCGCATTAAAGAAACTTGTCATAGTTGTTAATGAAAGACAAAGTTAAAGTAACTTTAAATAAAAAACAAAGAGGGGTGCCCATATCTACACCTTTTCCTCTAGTGTTTTACTCACCGGATCTGGTGTCGGAGGACTGCTTGACGGCGAAGGTGCCTAGGTTGAGGGTCTTGAAGTCCGCCAGGTCCTGGGACTCCGGCTTGGCAGAGTCGATGACCCGGATGGTGGCCTTGTGGTTGAGCTGGATGATACCATTGTCGACGAGGGCCTGCACCAGCTGCTGGGTGTTAGGGCCCCCGACCTCTTTGTCCCCATCCTCTCCTTCGGGTTTGCCCCCTGGAACAACAAGTCAAATCAGTAAGTGAGTGGGAGGTAGAGGTATTGGTTGATTTCTTATCGTCTTAGCTTATTCTTAAAGACAAGAACATAAAAATCTTATCAACTATAAATAAGTACATACAATTACCTATAGTATTATACAGGGTGCCCAAAAAGAGTATCGGGTATTTGTTACTTCGATAAAACAAAAACTACTTAAAAAAAAAAAAAAGGATTATTGTTCGTTATTACAATATAAAGTGGAAAATTATTTGGAAACGATGATGTTATCTAAATAGTGACCGTTATGCTGCTGGCACTCTTCTAATCGGGAACGAAGTTTGGCGATCACATGCTGACACATAGCTCTCGATATTGCTGCCATTTCTGACCTCATGTTTTGCTTCAATTGTGTCAGGTTCGTCGGTTTATTCTCATACCTTACTTTTAAGGTATCCCCATGCATGATAGTCATGCCGACTAAGATCGGGGCTTCTGGGAGGCAAGTTGATGTTACCCCTACGCAAAATTACCTTATTGGGGAATAATTCGTTAACAGCTTCCATTGCTTGAATTGATGTATGGCAAGTAGCCCCATCTTGTTGAAACCATGTTCTTGAGTTGAAACATTAAAATTCCTGTAATTCTGGACCCAACAAGTTTCGCAGCTTATCGCAATAACGGTCACTATTCACATTGAGTGGTCGGCCTAGTCGATCTTCATAAAAATAAGGACCGATTATGCCTCTAGAAGACATAGTGGCTAAAACAAAGACTTTCTGGCTGTACAAAGGTCGTTCATGCTTTCATCTCGAATTTTCCTCTGCCCTGTACCAACACTTCTGTTTATTGACATGACCATTCAGATGAAAGTTTGCTTCATCACTGAAGAGTATTTTATCAAAATTGTTGAAATATTTTTTTATTTTTTTATTTTTTTTATCGAAGTAACAAATTGCCGATACTCTTTTTGGACACCCAAATCTCAAGAACGTGGTTTCAACAAGATGGGACCACTTTACTATACATCAAATCAAGCGATGGAAGCTGTTAACGAATTATTCCCCAATGATCATTTCGTGTAGGGGTAACATCAACTGGCCTGCCAGAAGTCCCGACCTGAGTCCACTTGACTATTTTGCATGGGGATACCTTAAAAGTAAGGTCTTTGAGAATAATCTGACGAATCTTACGCAATGGAAGCAAAACCTGAGGTCAGAATTGGCAGCAATATCAAGAGCTATGTGTCAGCATGTGATCGTCAATCTTCGTTCCCGATTAGAAGAGTGCCAGCAGCATAACGGTCACCATTTAGAAAACGTCATCTTTTCAAAATAATTTTCCACTTTATAATGTAATAATTAACAATAAACTTTCTTTTTATTTTAAGTAGTTTTTGTTTTATCGAAGTAACAAATACCCGATACTCTTTTTGGACACCCTGTATAAAAGGACAAGGCATTTTTCGATTGTGATCACTAACCGCGAAAATTACTGAACCGATCTCTACCCAATTTTGACCATATCATTTATATACTTTAAGGGTGGTTTAGCAATAATAAAATCTACTGACATTCCATTTATTCGTTATTAAAAAAGTAATAATTAGTGGATAACAGTGAAGTTAAAAAACTGACCGTTAGGTGGCGAGCACCATTCTAAATGAGAGGTGACAAAAGTACGGTGTTATATAGAGCTTAAAATTGATAATAAAATTTATCAACATGTGGATCCAAGTAAAGCTTAAAAATCGACCGATATGTGGTTAGTGCCTTTCGGTAATAGAATAGAATAGAATAGAAAAAAAAATTATTCTGGGACAAAGTCCCTTAAGAATAATAGTTACATGACAGACCTTAAGTTTTATCTGGCCTAGAGATTATAAATTAGATAATAAAATAAGATAATTAAAAGTAAATACAATTTTAAAATAAAATAAGTAATAAAATGAAAAAATAAATACAATAGATTCCTGATGTTAAATCTAATAAGTGATGATGAAAAATAAAAATGAAAATTATTTCAATGATAGAGAAAACATTATCATATGAAGATTGTTTAAACAAGCTAATAGTCCAGTAAAATAAGGGTTTGCCGGAGAAAAAACTGCGAAACTTTTATTCTCAACTGATCTTTATGTTTTTTGAGGTGCTGAATCCGAATCTGAAGTTTGCTACCACGGCAACCATCGGCTTCATATTCAAAATCGCAAAAAACGCCAAAAAAAAACAACTTTTTTTTTGTTGTTTTTTTTCTATAACACGATAACGAAGAAAGTCTAGTAGACACAGAAAGACCTACAGAATGAAAAAAAGTTACGTTATTGGGAAAAAATTGAGAAATAGACCAACTTGCCGTCAGTCCCACAGCTCTGCGAAAACACGTTTGTCGTACTCTTTTGGCTATAACTCTGAAACTATTTGTCCAATACAACATTACTTTTTTTCATCTTAAAGCTGATTAAATTTACTATAAGAACCTATAAATGAAGTTTTAATCAAACCCCGTAAAATGTACATGCCAGCCCGCTAATAAAAACGTACTGTTGTAAAATCCAAGTGTTTTTTAGCACATTTGTCGCTCTAACTCTTCAAACATTTGTTCGATCCCAAATTTCTTTTCTTATCTCAAAACTGATTAAATTTGCTCAAAGCACGCTAAATGTGTACGTTTTGGCAAACTGTGTAAATTATGACATGTTCAGTAGACTGGTGTGGGTATTTCACGGTGTTAATTATAAGTTACATATATAGGATCTCATAGTAAATTTAACCAGCTTTTAGATAAAAATATTAAACTTCGGATCGGACAAATGGTGATAATGATAAATGTGCCGAAAACCATGGATTTAACAACAGTAACTTCGCGAAAAATGGTCCGATTT
This sequence comes from Euschistus heros, assembly GCA_003667255.2. Lineage (NCBI taxonomy): Eukaryota > Metazoa > Arthropoda > Insecta > Hemiptera > Pentatomidae > Euschistus > Euschistus heros. The sequence goes on from RCWM02000391.1 coordinate 964,037, forward strand.
CGGATTTCTTTTTTTCATTATCTGGTACTAGTTCCAGCTACAATTAATATTGAAGACTTACTTAGAAAAAAGTTTCCTTATCGTGTTATAGATAAAAAAAACTTTTTTTTTGCGTTTTTTGCAATTTTGAATATAAAGCCGATGGTTGCCGTGGTAGCAAACTTCAGATTCGGATTCAGCACCCCAAAAAACATAAAGATTCGTTGAGAATAAAAGTTCCGCAGTTTTTTCTTGAAAACGGCCTTTTGGAGCCTTATTTTACCGGACTAAAACTTTTATATGTGATATGCTTAGGTGAAATTGATTAAATCATCTATATGATTAGATAGCATCCGACTGGAGGGAGGAAAGGTGGTGGAAAAGGAATGTTTTAATAGTATAGTTTACAGTGTTAAAACTACTGAACCCATCTTTTTCGAAATTTTAATAACACAGTGATAGGAGGGTTTAGAAATAAAAAAATTTATAATATTAAAAATTTAAATATACAACGTTCAGTGGTAAATACGAGGTTTGCCACTAATATACTTTTATGGTTAGAAATTGAAACCCAACCGGATGAAATCAATAAAATTATTTCCACCAAATAAAATATATTACCAAATCAATGTCGATCCTTTGCTTTTTGATATTGTGTGTAAAAATATGATTTATCATGGTCATTTAGTTTAGAACTCTGATAATACAGCCCATTATCTCCATGAGTTTCTTAATGATCTGGATTACCAACTCATGCATTAAAATTAAAAATTGGAAGTCCAGTTATCCTTTACGTGGTCTTCAACCATCTAATCTGTTCAAAGGTACCAGTTTAAAAATTATGCGAGGAAATATCATTGAACAGCTGATGGTCATTTGCATACTTTAATACAAGATTTCTAACCATAAACAGAGAAAACTTCAATTATTAGTTATTATCACCTTCTCAGTTTTCTACTTATGGAAGCAGACGAATCCGCGACGGGGGATGCTAGTTAATAGTATTTTATAATACAAAAAAATAATAATAATAAAAATAAACATAATAGAAGAAAAATAAAAAATAAACCGCTACAGGATTTTGTAGAAAGATGCCTATCTGAGAACAGTAATTTATTGAGCTCTATGGACGGTTTGAGGACAGCGTTCTTCAAATATTTAGTCCATAGATGCTATGCGTTCTCTGACATCAGACCTCCGGAAATCCTGAGATACTAAGGAGTTCATCACTTTAGTGCGAGAGAGAGAGAAAAACGTTGAGAAAGAGAGATTTTTTATGGTTTTATAGATCTAACGTATACAAATCTTACAAGTTAAAGGTATAATAATCTGTAAAGCTTGGTAAAGTATAAAAATTCTTAATAGGTACTAAAAATAAAAAAATCACATAAATAAAACTAGCTTATGTTAAGCACGAAGTACGCCAATATAAGAAGAACAAACAAATTTAAGTATCTAGGAGAAATCATCCAGCCTAATGGAGGGCAGAAAGAAGCTATCCAAGGGAGATTATAAAAGATGGACTTAGCATTCCACTCAACTAAACAATGAAAAATCATTGTCCAGGAACTCAAAAATTCGTCATTACAAGACAGTAATTCGGCCAGAATGTTTATATGCAGCTGAAACACTAATTTTTGGAATAATAAAAGAAAATGAAGAAATCAGGAAAAAGGATAGAAAGATTGTGAGGTACATATTGGGAAAAAGAACAGTGGGAGAAACTTTCAAATTAAGAAGTAACACAGAAGTATACAAACATGTAGAAAAAATAACAGATGAAATTAGGAAAAGGAGACTAATGTTCTATGGGCACATACAAAGAATGAGTCCAAGAAGATTAATAAGAAAAATTGTACATTTTAAAAGATTAAAAGGCAAATTCAGGAGGTACGAGAAGATTTAAAAGAAATTGGCTTAAATAATAAAAAAGTTGAAGACAGAACTAACTATAAAAACAAAATTAAAGAGTGGGAAGATTTCCAAGACAAAACATCTCCATAAATACAGGGAAGAAAATGGACGGCAGAAGTGAGGAAAGAGAAAAGTGAAAAGATGAAGGAGTATTGGAGAAAGCGTAAAACTAACTGGGTGGCTTAAATTTGGTCCTTAGCTGGCCTGTAACGAAAAAAAAGAAAACCAGCATATGAAAGAGAGAAAAAAAAAGAAACGATAAGGACTACGTTCCTAAAAACTCCTGTCCTCAAAAACTGTCCTGCATTTTCTCTTTGGATATCAACAAAACCTTTCCGTAGTTCTTCAAGAACTCCTGAGTCCAACAGATTTCTGGCAAGACATAAAAAGTTGAGACTGCAGATCACAACTCTTTCAAAGATAGACAGAATAAATAGAACTCTCGCGTGAGGGTTACACCGTTGTTGCAAGAATTTATACATCATACACATCTTTTTCTTTGAATAGGACATTAAATATGGCAGAAAGTTTTTACATGGCTGCTTGATGCTGCTTCAAGTTAAAAACTAAATCCCTATAAATTTATGTGAAAAATGTCGCTTATGTGGGTTACGCCGTAGTTAAGAGAGAAAGGCATCTTCATCTAAGTAAGATGAATAAAAATAAATCACCTGGTCTTCATTTAAAACCTATCTGTTATTATTATAAGAATTAGATCTTCCAAGGAATTTATATAAATAAAACATTACATTAATTTTCGCTAAAGAATTTTATAAAATAACATGTTTTGGTAATCGCGTGCTCAACTCATTTATTCGTTCCTTATAAGGTTTAGACGTTCAATAAGAAAGCGGCAATATTCAATTATTAAACCAATAACTAATTGAAGGCGGAATATTACTCATCTGTTACATCGAGAAGAAATGTTTACCAGCGTTATAAAACAAAAATAAAAAATAAAACAAATAAAATTACGAAAATATTGCTTGATGTTGATAACAAAGAAAGAAAATCCAACTTTATATACTTTCGAGTAGTCAAAAAACATAATTCACAAATGTGGAATAATAAGGCGAATAAAAAAAAAATGACCGTTTTATCAAATTCCAGAGTTCATAAGTCTGTAAATATCTTAATGCTATGTATTATTTACCAATACTTAATAATCCCTTTAGGGCATTCTCTAAACTTGTTTGTAACACTGGACTTCTTAAAAAAAAAACCTCAGTTCAGTTATTTATTTCAAAGAAGAAACACGACACTGTCCTACTTCCTACTTCCTACTACGTCTTAATTCTCCTAATTTTAAGACATTACAGAAAAAAAATGTATGTTGACATTGTAACCACGAAAAAATTGCAACAAAAAAAAAACGGAGATGGTGGATAAAAACGTTCATCGGAAAAGGACTGACTAAGTCCAAATTTATTTGATATTTTCTGATTGGTTATCAATTTTAAGCGAATTTAAGAAACTTTAGCTCCTTTAATTAACTACTTAGAATTTCTTTAATTAGTAGTTGTAAAAACCCATTTAAATAACTTTTTAGGATTTGATGATTTTATTTATTGCTTATATATATATATATATATATATATATATATATATATATATATATATATATATAATATAATATAAAAAAATATATTGGCTAAATAAGTAAAATAAATTGTCTAAATGAAGCCATTCAGGAATTTTTATTTTTCTCTAGTTCTTAGTTAATCTTTTTTTTCTTTAGTTTCTTAATTAGTAAGGAACTGGAAATTGAATGAGGGAAGCGTTGAAATGTAATTAAAAGAAACTTAGATGTGAATAACAGAAGTGCCTTGCCATTCGCAGAAATCTGAATCCCGAGCTTAGACTCAGTATGTATTGGGTCGGTTCGCCTCGTCGCTCGCTTCCTCTCGGTCCTTTGATTCCAGAGACCGACTTTTTCTGGAGCGCTGCCGAGCCGAGCAGAGCTAAGGCGAACTAACACGAGGGGGCCCAGTACACACTCGTGCTCGCCTGCATTCGTCTTGCCTCGGCGAGTGTGTACTGCTGGCATTAGTCGCTATCTTCTCTCCATGGGAAAGGAGAAAAAGACCTGTAGACTGGTCCCTCACAAACTAACTCCTCAACGATCAGCAGTCGAACCGAAGAAAAGTTTACAGAACTTCATGGGTTTGAACCCATTTTCTTCAAGGGAAAAAAATTGATAATTTTGCGGAAGTTAAAAATGTCCAAGAGTTCTTCGAGAGCCATGGTATCAGCGTGGCATCGATCAATTGGCTAGCAGATGGGTAATGACGGTAGATAACAATGGACTATAAATTGGACGGATACACCCCATTACTTCCAAATTTTAAAATTGGTAGATGATCATAACTCGCTAATGTTGAGAAATTGAAAAATATAAAATGTAATTTGGATTTGAAACTGGGTCAGTAGGAGATCTCATTATCCCATCAATATTATATACTAAAAAAAATTGATAGGTTTAACACGTTTATTCGATAGTTAAAACTGTTATCTTTTGGAATAATCCCATGAATATATAACCGGTGACAAAGAGCCGAGATGAATAATGTCCTGCGCAAGTTACCTGAGGGCACTTCCACAGTCAGCTCGAGGAGTCCTTTTGAATTTTAATACTGCCCCCCCCCCCCCTTCACACCCTCTCTCTTCCTCCCCCTCTCCACGTCGGGCCTGAGCGGAAATGTTTAAAAGATTTAATTAAATATTGATCCTAGAAGCCATTTCCGGCAGCCTTTATATCCACCAGAGGACCATTTTTTTTTTTCCACCGGATCCTATAAAGCATTTTATTACATCATCTGATTTAATTTTTATTTATTTCCTATAAATTATTTCATCAGCTGTTTTGTAAAATCTAAAAATTTGATGCATTAAATAGAATGCATAGAATATATAAAATTGAGAATGAACTAGGTGCAGTAGCCTGTACAATAACATAGCAATACAAGCCTCTACAAAAAAAAAATTATTTTATTTAATTATATTTCACATTTAAATGGAACCCTCATACTCGACTCAAAAAAACTTAACAGACACTTCAGCAAATTGTATAGGCTACTAAATAGGACATCTCATCTTTACATAGAAAACAAACTTCTCATATACAAAACCATCATCAAACCAATTTGGACTTAAGGTATGTACTTGAACGGTGGGGGACAGCAAAAAAGTCGAATATCAAACGCATTCACTCCTTCCAATCCAAAATCCTCCGAACTATAGTAAATGCACCTTACTGTGTCTCCAACAAAACCCTACACAATGATCTCAATATACCATAAGTCCTCCACCTTATACCCCTTGAACTTTCATCCTAACCCACTAGCTTAATCATTATCCTGTTCCACACATCCTGATAACCCACCTCGCAGACTAAAACGGCAGTGGCCCCGAGATTTATGTTAGAGTTCTGGCAATGACCAGTTTCTCTACTCATGCCTTGAATAAATATGGCGCTCTCACTCAGCCTCCACTGGGTTTTTACACCAGTGACGCAGCTGAGAGAGAAGAGCTGGGACCTCTCTGTGCCGGGCTTGTCGGAGGATCGCTAGGATGAGTGTAAATTGTAAATAAAATATGATTGAATTTTTAACCTTATATTTAATTTTTGAGAGTACTACCAATGGGTTGTTCCTATACAAGTCTTAATCATGTAATCATATTGCATTGTATACAGAATACTTACTGGATGTGTTTTCTAATACAGTTGTAAATTTTTTATTTTGATTTTGTCTTATTTTTTATTATTATTTTTATTTAAATTTTTTTTATAAATGTATTTTTTTTATATTTATATGTTTCACTTATCGTCAGCACTATAAAAAAACTAATGAATGCGAAAAATCGCTTCTTTTTTTTTATTCCGTTCGTTTACTATTGTTTTCTACAAGACCTTATGGTAAAATTTCGAATCTCTCTTTCAGCCAAGTTGTCTTTCTGGAGCGATATATATAAGTTATCATATATAAGTTAACAAAATATACACCGATTTAATTATACAAATATTTTCGAACTGCGTATTGTTAAAAAATATTTTTAAAACAACAAAAACAATAAACAATCGATTAGAGGACCCGATAATGGAGAAGAATCCTGAGAAGACCTGATTAGAAGGATCTCGCAAACCATTAGCTTCCAGCCTCCTACTTCCTCATTTTATCCTTGTTTCCTTCCAGGACGAGGTCCTCCGAGGACAAGAAGGATTCACGACACGTCCATCCTGAGGGAGCTACTCCGGGCCCGCTTAGCGATCGGCTGATTGCCTATTAGGTAATGTCCTCCCTAACGAGAGCTGTCGCAAGGGGTCCTTTAAATACTTCTGGGATCTGGGAGCCGGGAGGGGGTCACAATCGTCAGCTATCCCAGGGTGGCCGTAGTCGTTGGAATAATAATATGGGTAGGGCGACTGGCACTTAAAAAGAAAAGGACAGAAACAATTCGTAACGGTAGCAAGTTATTAAATTAAAGAAAATAAGTTGGTTTGGAACAGTACTTCAATTTTATAAATTGAGGTACGCATAACATACAATTAGGCAGAACTGGGTAAAAATTTAATCATAGCTATATTACATATAATTTTCAGGAATCAATCACCTTATTTAATAATGATTAAATCTTTCAGTCATTTTTTAGATAACTGATAATTATTTAATTGAGAGATTTAATCATGATTAAATTACGTGATTGGTTCTGCGTAATTAATTTTCAAGTAGCTATGATTAAATTTTTCCCAACTCTGCAATTAGGGTATCATAAATAGTGCATCGAAAGAAATACAATTAGGAATATATGTTTGTTTGTTTTGTTTTTCACCACATCTTGAGTATTCTGTTAATTAGAAGTGAATTTAGACACTGGCTAGATAGTTTTCTAATTACTAGAAAAAAAATTAGAATCTCACTTTTCGTCAAACGTATATATGAAATTAAAGGAAATTTAATGCTCTAAAACTTTGATTCTGACATTTTTTTCTGAGAAACGTTCGTGGAAGGCACTAGAAGCAAAAGTTTGACAAAAAGTGAGGTAATTCATTATATATATATATATATTCTCGAAAATTATTGACTTTCAATAACGTATATCTCAAAAACCATTGGAAGTTTGAAAAATATATCCATCGTGGAAGGGGGAAGGGGCCAGGTGGGTGTTAAATTTTTGGGGTTTACCTAGGGATTTCCTCTATGCCTCATTGAATTTTTCCGTTCCTATTGGAAACAAATTTAAATGGGGCTATTGGAAATGTTTATCTGGCCATTTAAACAAGAATCTGGATCGGTTTAAAACGATTTTATTATTTTTATTGATTCAAAAATATTCAATTTTCAATTTTAGACTATTTTCTACTTGATGTATTAGTTTCACTCCCGAGTCTTTTTTGAGTTTATCGTTATTTTCATTTAGATGGATAGCGAAATTAGAGTTTTGGGTCTTATTATTGTATGCTCATATATGTTTTTTTACTCTTTGATTTACCGATCGTAAGGAAGTATGGTTTATCCATTTTAAATGCACGGTTTAAACCTAATTTTCTAAATTCCTTTCCAACTTTGGTGGGTATTGGGCCGTAATATGGTATCAAAATATATTTCTTCGGGGTAGTTTTATCCTCTGTTGGTGTTATGTATATATTATTCGTAGTTTTTTTATGGATTTATTTTAATTTACTGTATGTTTTTAGAAATGAGGATGGATGTTTACCATTCGAAACTAGTTTTGAAATAAAAAATACAATATAATTAGCAAATAATTCACAAATCCCAATTCCAATGAAAAATATTCAACAGCCAATAAATACAACAAAATTTGTGAACAAATGAGCAAATCAAATCGACAATAGGTCCCCTCCTCCCCTTCCCTCAATACAGCCTACAGCCTTCTCAAGTTGCCCCGAAATGAAGGAATATAAATAGCGATCTAGAAGGCAGGGCTAAGAGATAGGCCTATAAAATGGAGGACATCAGTCACCAGGGCCTCCTAGATCTTATTTAGCATTGCAGTGGAAGCGTACAGTACTGTAGCAGCTGATCCTATCTTCTTCCTCCCGCTGCCTATTTGATACATCACTTCGCTCCGATTGCATTTCCTTTGTATTCTTTGCCGCCGTCGGCGTGGCACCTCCCTACCATTGTATTGTAGTTTTAGTCTTAAAAGTATTTCGTTAATTTTTTTTTAATGTTTTCCTTACATCGCACCTTTTTTAGATCAAATGATTACTTTTTAAATAAGGAAAAGCATTCAATTATTTTTTGTTATAGGAAGCAGATTTGTAAACTGTGAGAAAGCCAAGAGAAATTCTTCTTTGCATTTCTATTACGTAAAAAATAAAAATCGAATACCTTAATATCTAGAAGTACAATTAGGATTGATAAATTAATTGCCACTTCTATTGGGATTATTTCATTAGAATACTATTTTCGAATGCTAAACATTCATCTTCAGTTCAATAGCATACAAAATTTTCAACACATGAGTTGAACACATGAATTTCAACCATCAATTAAATTCACATTAGAAAAACATGTATGTATAAATTTAGTATGTATAGGAAACCCACAGACACACAGATGTAGTTAGTTATACACAATGATGCCAGGAGACCACAAACACAAAAACTCGCAGCCTTTTATAAGATGATTTATCGCCTTTTAAATATGCCGTTAAGTGAACTAAATTATAACAAAGAAATCCAAACTATATACACCATAACGGATACAGTAAAATCACAATCGATAATATTTTAAGAAAAGAAATCCATAAAAAAAAAACTATGAATTACATATATATATATATATATATATATATATATATATATATATATATATATATATATATATATATATATATATAAAAACCCCAGAGGATAAAGCTACCCCGAAGAAATATATTTTGATACCATATTGCGGCCAAATATCGACCAAAGTCTAAACGGAATAAAAAAAATTAGGGTTAAACACTGCATTTAAAATAGATAAACCATTGTCATCATACTTCCCTTCACCTAAAGACAAAATAGACCCTTTTCAGAAAAGCGGTGTACGAATTAAAATGTCATGACTGTGAAGCAAAATACATAGGAAAAACTGGACGATCAGTAAATCAAAGAGTAAAAAAACATATAAGAGCGTACAATAATAAGACCCAAAACTTCAATTTCGCTATCCATCTAAATGAAAATAGCCATAAATTTAATAAATAGTCGGGAGTTAAAATTCTACATCAAGTAGAAAATAGTTTCAAATTAAATATTTATGAATCATTAGAAATTATAAAATCGTTTAAAACCGATCTAGATTTTTGTTTAAATGGCAAGATAAACATTTCCAATAGCCACATTTTAAATTTATTTCCAATAGGAACGGAAAAATCCAATGAGTTATAAGGGAAATCCCACAGTAAACTCCAAAAATTTAACCTACCTGCCCCCTTCCCTTTCTTACGATGGATATATTTCAGTTATCTCTTAGACCTCTTGAGGTGAGTACTAATGTTTGATTTCTTGTTTTACATTTTTGAAAACTTTAGTGTAGTTAATCAATGTAACATAGTACTGATGTGTTGAAAATTTTGTATGTTTTAGAACTGAAGATAAATATTTAGCATTACAAACTAATATTCTGATAAAACAATCCCAATAGAAGTGGCAATACATTCATCAATCCTAATAGTATTGATCCTTCTATACCATCATGGTGTACCATGGTACGTTAAAAAAAAATAAAGAAAATAGAAAAGTAAGTTATATTCATTAAAAGAATAAAATGTTTGTTAGATATGTTTTGGTCAGCTATTAATATTAATAATGTTAATATGCATTGGCAGTAGCAACACAATATTTTCTTATATTTGTAGCAGGCTCATTTTTAAAATTGTTCATAATGAAGTATGCTCTAAACTTCTTATTTATTGAGGTAGAGGAAAACCATTAAAAAACATTTCTGCCACTTTTTAGAGAGAATTCCGAAAATTTGAAAGTTTTTATCTTAATACAGATGTGATGTGATTTTCTGAAAATTTAGATTAGTTTAATTTTTAAAATAAAAAAAATTACTTTAGAGCCAACCGAACAGCAAGGTTTCAACCTGAACCATTGATGAAGTATTGTTTCTTTACAATCCTGTTATCGAAACTAGAACGAACTTAAATGGCTAAGACCGGCCCAGAGCAGATGTTCTTATTCTACCGGACTCGAACCCCCGCCTCAGTTTTTGCCCCAGCTTTAGGAAGGGTCTCCCTTCGTGTGTTGGAGTTGGTTAATGAGATAACTTGAAGGGACTTATGATGGCCTAAGTTCGCCCTAAGTCCCACCACTTTGGTCCGGCCATTCGTCCTGGCTTAGTGCTTAGTGCTTCCGGAAAGATATGACTTCTACGGCCGGTCCTTAATATTTCTAGCCTTCTTTTGAAACTTAATTTTCTGAAGGCTGATGGTCTTCTATTGATTTATCTATAACTCACGAGGATATCAGGTCCTAGCATAGTTAAATGTGTGACATTATCCAAGGCTCACATAAGAAAAAACGACTGATCAAACATGACAAAATTCATAAATCATCAAACAATAATGTTATTAAAAGTTTTTAGTTGAATATAAAACTTTGCACACGAAATTCTCAAATTTTATTTCTATAGCATATTACAATTTAAACTTTTTAAAATAATATATACATCATGTAAATGTGTAGAAATGTGATTACAATAAATTGTAAAGAAAATACCCATTAGAAGCACTTCAATAAAATCTAAATTAAAGGGTTGGAGTGGGAAGCAGTTGGGAGACTAGTGTATTCCAGTGGGCTAGAAGCTTATCATGGAAGGATAAGTATCTGGATTAGGCCAATTCAAGCAACATATCGACGTTCGAGAAATTCATATCTGAACTCGTATCTGACATTTTTTGGAAATTTAAATTTTTGAGCCAAACTCTTCTGGATGAAACCAGAGGCATCTACAGTCGAAAACAGGGTTTGAAATCAATAATTATTTTTTTCCAAAAAATCATATAACAATTATTATATTTGATTTTTAATTTAAAAATCATTCCTGATTTATAAATAAAAATTTCTATTGATTTTTGTTCATCGATTTGATTAAAAATTATGATAACTCACTGAGTGATACGGTACTGCATAAATAATAATGATTAAATCGCGATCAAAAAAATAATATTCAGAAAATAAAAATCACTTTTTACACAAAAATTGATTAATATGATTGTATACAATATTATTTTTTTAATTATCCCCATGATATTATCATGGAGAAAATTCAACTTTCTGATTTAGAAAGGAATTACTCAAAAATTATTATTATTGTTAATTGTAAATATTTTGCTCAAAAATACTGATCAGAATTTGATTTTTATCACTTATGATCAAAAATAAAAATCTATCTTAATAAAATTTATCAAATGATTTTAAAAATTCCAGATAAAATTCTTGATCGGATTTGATTTTAATTGTTATTTTTTTAAATTTTCGATTTCAAACCCTGGTAGAAAACATCCTACAATATGTTTATAGACTAGACTATAATCCATGACCCAGGAATGTGAAGCGCGAAATTTGTAGATCAAATTTCGTTCTATCCATAAATCAAAAACATCAGAAGTAGTAATAGCATCAGCCTGTTGTCACCATTTTCAGAGCTTCAGTCGTCAGCAGAAAAAAAAACTAAAATGTATTCGCTTTAGTTTTAGAACAACTACTACTTCCAGATCTTTTCTTTTTCCTGCATCTATAGCTGTATGTTATTATGATTTATATTTAGTTAGATTGGTACTGGTCACGGACCCTTTATTCATTTACAGTTAAATTAATATAATAAGGCAGCAAACGTAAATTAGATTTAAAGTTACAGTAAATGGGTGCGATATCATATAGGAACAGTTAATGGAAATTCAGCTGTTTTAGTTGCCAAGGGAACCACTTGTGTTAACAAATGACGAGTTCGTCTACAATAATGTTCTCTTGTCCTATATCAAAAGGAAAAAAATAAATAAAATAAAGTTGTACAGGAATCTGTCAGGTTTGTGAAAAATGTATTTATACATTTTTACAACCCTGACATTTATACATGAGATTTTTCAATAAGGGGAAATTCGATGATTAGGAAAAAAAAAAAATAAAACTATTACTCATCTCCAGTTAAGGTTTTATTGGCCATTGAAAGAAAAATATTACTAGAATTAAATTACTGCAAAACATATTACACCCGTACTAATGTAAGTCGAAACCTTGGGTCAGAAAAAATACAAAAGGCTTACACATTTTAACCGAACATTTTACTTAACTCCGTTTTTCGTTGTTGTTTTACCTCAAAATATTCATAAGTCATTCGGTATTTGGCTGTCATAAAGTTTGCCAATATCTTGCTCATGAGAACCGACCGCGGACGCTGGGGCTAAACAACCCCCTGTGACACTGCCTCCTTTATTAGCGGTTGGAGAAAATTTGTAAGGCCGTGGACGAGGCGAGGGGTGAATACTTATCAAGCTATAAATCTAGAGCACTCTCCCAACTCGCTCCAACCCTTCTAGCCCCCCCCCCCGCTTTCTAACTCTCACACCGAATTCGGTAGAGTCAGCATAACTCCCTCCTTCTACTGCTCTAGGTTTATCTCTAGTGTTATTATCTGATTACTATACAACGATAACTATTTTAAGCAAGACATTTTCAAATTAATTTACAAAATAACAATTATGAAATCGGAGGAAAAAAAAAAAAATCAACTTCTCCCACACTCCCAAAAAATCACGGATATGTCTATCAAAATCAACTCACCCCCCCCCCCCCCCCCTCCCCAATTTACATTCTAGAAAATAAGGGATCGAAAGACTTAAATCAATAATTAATAAAAAATAATCAATAATTATTCAAAATAAACAAAGTAGAGAAAAAATAGCAGTATCAAACGTGATTTATTTTATTCAAACCAATATCGCTCCTAAACGGAAACATAGCCTCAAAATATTCATAAGTCATTCAGTATTAGGCCGTCATAAAGTTAGCCAATATCTTGCTCATGAGAACCGGCAACGCTGAGGCTAAACAGCTTATTTAATTATTTTATTACAGCAGTATCTTTGACTAGACTTTGCTACTATTTTGTATTCAATTATCTACTTAACTACAGATATTTTTTCTTGTTTCTTTTTCATTTTTTAAATTATTTTTATTACTTATTTTTTTAATGTTTGTATCATCTTGGCCACATCCAATTTTTGTAATTTTAGCCCTGATGTAGACCTGCAAGGCAGGTCGAAACGTTGGCACGCCAAACTATATGTTTTTCATTTAAAAACTGGCCGTGTTTATTCATCCTGACTGCACCCCTGACCATTTTTTTTCCCTTAGTAACAACTCACATTCAACAATACAATCATCATTATTCTCCATTAAATTTCTGAGCAGAAAACTATTGAAAAATTTTCAATCCGAGCAACACCAACAGCGTGTCAAAAAAGCTGCTACACGTAAAAATAGATAAGAAATGAAAAAAAAAATGTTAGAAAAAATAGGAGGTACTAGCGACAAATGTTACGTAACATTTGATGTGAAAGATGTGCACCTCTGAAACATTAAATAGAGTCCGAAATGATACCTTTTATTCCGAACTTTATTATCAATTGCTAATGGCAACAAAAATTAAAATGGATCAATGGAAATATTTATCTAGTTATTTAAACAAGAACGAAAATTTAAATGCAATTAATTTTAAATTCAACAAATACTCGGAACTAAAAATAACAAATCACGTAAAAAAATGAACTTGAATTAAATATTTACAAATCGTCCATTTTAAATTTGTTTACAGTAGGAACAAACAATCTGACCAGTCAAAGGGAAAACCTAAGGGATTGTTGATATACCTAGATTGTTGATATACCTAGATTGTTGATATACCTAGATTGTTGATATACCTAGATTGTTGATATACCTAGATTTTTATCTCACTACCTCTCTTTCTTTCTATTACATACTAGCTTACTCACAGAACTAATAGCTTCCTTGACAACTTGAAAAACCCTCCCCTTTTGCCTTCTTAGTTAAGCATCATCAATATGTTTGATTTCTTGTCGTACGTTTTTAAAACTTATATAGACAATCTGTACATCAAATTGTTATAATTTTATATTTTAAATAAGTTACAGACTACTTCAACATTTACTAGACAAACGTTCAAAGCTCCCAATTAATTACAAAATACTCATTTACATGACAGTGATTAGACCTATTTGGACGTACGGAGTTGTACTTTGGGGCTTTACTAAACCATCCAATTCATCTCGTATCCAATCTTTGCAATCCAAAATCCTTCGAAAAATCCTCAATGCTCCTTACTTTGTGACAAATAAACTTATCCCTAAAGATCTTAATGTTCCATATGTTTCTGATTTAGCCCAAACCAGACACCTATCCTTCCATAGTAAGCTCCATAACCACTCCAATCCGCTAGTCTCCCAACTTGCTTCTTCCTCCATCCCTGATAATCCTCCGAGGCGTCTAAAAAGAAGATGGCCTTGAGACCTTTTAGTGTAGATTTTATTGAAGTGCTACTAGTGAGTAGTTCTTCACAAGTTATTTACATGTCATTCATTGTATTGACTGTCAACACATTTACTTGTTGAATATTATTTTGTACAGTTGTAAATATCAATAAATGGAGAAAATATATATATATATATATTTTAAATAAAAAAATTCGAATGAAAAAAAAGCAGCAAATAATTCAGCTCTGTTTCTATTATATTTTAACATTCTATTAAAGTTTTATGAAATATCAAACTCATTTTAAGTAAATATTCACCCTTAAAAAATAAAATAACAAGACTTTCAAAGGGAAAGAAAAACATATTTTCCCCGAAATTAAATTACACAGCAAGTTCTTTGAATCGTTGTTCCCGACAAGTTCTCAAGTGGTTTCGGCGAAAACAGAACAGAGTTGGAAGGGAAGTTGAAAACTGATGCGATGAGAAGTTTCCTCCGGGAGAGAGAGTGAGGGAGAGGCCCGGAGAGGGGAAGGAGGAGAAGAGACAAGAGGATCAAGGATAGCGAAAACTTCAATAATGGGATCACTAGGTAAAGGCTTTTCCATGTTGAAGATAACTTTCAAGATGGCTACATGGCTAGTAATAGTTTACATCTTCTTCGCATCTTTGTTAAAACAAAGGAAGTTCGAAGGAAATCTTCGTTTAAATAATAAAAAGATACATTTGAAGAAAAAAAATTAAATGCCCCCTTGAGCCTGCCTGCTAAAGAAATAATAACATAGAACATGTTTTAGAGGTTACCCTCTCCGCCGTCGATGCTTACGATATATGTTTTCTTATTTAAGTTTTTTTTGGCATAACTTCTATTTTATTCTTATGTATGTTGCAACATATTTCAGGATCCTAGTCCCATCTTCAGGCTTCTAAAATATTTTACAATACCGAGACATAGCCAGGTATACCCACTTAAGCATTGGAACGGTGTGGGCTATACTAAAACAACACCGTATGAGGCCGTACTGCATTTCACTTCATCAGGCTCTAATTTACCAAGATGCTGAGAGACGGCTAAGGTTCTGTTATCAAGTGGATATCTCTGGCTATGTCTCGAATGCTCCGATGAGGATACGCTTCCACCGTAGCCAATACATAAATGATATTAGTTTCATCACGGGCTTGTCGACGATTTGAGCCTCTCGGGGGAAACCTTCCAAGTCGATCTGTTCTCACCACTCGTCGTATCACTCGCGGAAAGGCATTAATTTCATATTTTTGTTTAAATTTTATTTTATTTTGGCAATCCAAGTTTTATATGGCTTATTTTCTTAAAATGATTTTAGCGATTTCCGGCGAAACGGTGCCCTGGATAAAAAAATTCCCCAGTATAAAATCGATTCAAAATTTGATTTTCTATCGAAATCCATCGTAAAAAATACCACACCTTATTGGGAATTCCAAAGTTAGGGTCGCTGGAGAAGACTGGAGAAGGTTGGAGAGCAGACTATAACCTGAAAAGAAACTTTTTTGACACAATTAAGACCCTGAGAGTTCGTTTTAAATTTTCAAAAACTGTGGAAAAAAAAAAGGGGGTGGCCATCGAACATTGAACACCCTGTATAATCACTGTATTAAATAGTTTTAGTTGATAAGGAGTAGACCATCAAATAAACAAATATTGAACATTGTTCAGTAAAATGGCTGTTATGATGGACCTACACATTGATAAGACAATATGCAAATGAGGTAAACAACATATCGTATGTAAATTGTAAAACTGATTAGTATAATTATGTAGATTAATGAATTGAAAAATATTTTGGAAGCCTGAAGATGGGACTAGGGTCCTAAAACATGTTGCAATATACATAAGAATAAAATAGGTGTTATGCCAAACAAGACTTGAATAAATTATAAAATCTCCTTCAGTATAAATCGTAATTTTTTTCTTCTTCAATTATTTATTGAAATTTACAACTGTATATACAAATATAATACATCAAGTAAATATGATGATAATGATAAAAATGACACGTCACTTGTTTTTAAAACATCTAACCATTGGTAGCACTTATAAAGGTTCTATATTAGAAGGTCCCGAGGTCATCTTCTCTTCAGGCACCACGGAGGGTTATCTGGAATGGAATGAGAAGCAAGTTGGGATACTAATGGATTTGAATGGTTGTGGAGTTTGCTATGAAAGGATATCTGGTATGAGCTATGTCAGAAACGTAAGGTATATTAAGATCTGTGTGGGTAAGTTAGTTTGTGAAGAAGTAAGGAGCTTTTAAGATTTTTCTAAGCATTTTGGATTGTAAGGATTGGATACAAGGTGAATTGGATGGTTTAGTGGAGCCCCTGAGCTCCACTCCGTACGTCCAAATTGGTCTAGTTATTGTTATGTAGATGAGTCTTTTGTAATTAATTGGAAGGTTGGAACGTTTGTCAAGTAAATGTTGAATTAGTCGAAAACGAAGGGCAGTTTCTTGTCGTTTTAGTCTTGTATGTGGATTCCAAGTAAGACGTTTATCCAAGTGGAGTCCTAGGTAGCGGATCTGTTCAACACGGATTAGTGGAATATCATTAAAGGATATCGTAGGTTTTTACGACGAAGGGTGAAGGTTATTCGATGGGATTTATTTTGATTCTCCATTTTTGACACCATTCTTGAAGTTTTATGATATGGGATTGGAGTGTCTGGGAGGCAATGAAGGGATCGTTGTTTACTGATAACACACACGTGTCATCAGCATACTTGGTGAGGATGGTGCTAGGATGCGTCGGGATGTCAGCTGTATACACCGTGTAAAGGATTGGACCTAGGATACTTCCTTGAGGAACACCTGCAGATTGGGTAAGGAGAGAGGAGTATGAAAAATAATAATGATTAACTTTGAAGGCAGGGACCGAAACAGTTATTTTTTTTATTCAAAAGAGTTATGAAATAACTGTTTTAAAAAAACTTTTACTCAACAGAGGTTAAAATAAAAGTTCTGAAATAACAGTTAAATAAAAGTTCTAGCGATAAAAGTAAAAGTTAAAAAAAATTTATCTGTTAACACTTTTATATAAAAGTTAAACTTTTAATTTTATCGATAAAGGTTAACTGTTATTTTCGATCCCTGTTAGAAGGTTCTATCGCTATGATAGGAATATTTAAATTAAATTAAAAATCATTAATTATTTGAAATAAAGTTGAAAAATTTTAAAAAATGGAAAAAAAAGTTAATTATTCGTAATTTTATTTTAGAATAAACATTTATTTTATCAATGTAATAAAAAAAAAAAATTGAATGTTTTATCATTTAAAAAATCTTCTAAAATAATCGAGAATAGCTACTGGTGTACTGCAGAACGAGTAAGAAGATTTTCGTAATTTTTTCAAAAATGTCGCAACATGACAAGAAAGAATTTTAGGAATATCTAGAAAAATAGAAAACTTTATTTTTATTCTATTTTTTATCTTTTTCCGTTGTAGTGCAATGACAATATAAAATCGATTAAAGAATAAGCGAAGCAGCAAAAAATCTGCAATCCACTCAATCAGTACAAAAACAATCTCAAAAATAAGTCGATCGTCGGACTCAATTCAAGAACTATTTCTTTTTTTTTTTTTTTTGTATTGATTTTATAGTCGACAAAATTGACACTATTACGCGGTATCGCTAAAAACATTTTAATTGTATTTGGATGTTTGGATGCCAGTTAGATACATCGATCAATCAATTCCGTATGACATTGCCATGATACATCGATATTATATTAGCTGCTTATAACTAATATACGGAAAATCGATAGCTCTTTAATGTGTAATAACTTGGATATAAAAATATAATTAAGAGGGATCATATTACATGTATATGAAGGTTTAGAAATTTAGAGAAATGCTTGAGAATAGGTAGGTAGCGATGAAGTTAATTTGAAAACGATTTTTTAAAATAAAATAATTAAGTATACATTTTTTTTTAATCTATATCAATTTATTGAAATTTACAACTGTACAAATATGAACATCAAGTAATTGTGTTGATTGACAACGATTACAATTATATGTCAAAACATCACAAGGACTACTCTTAAGTAGCACTTAAATAAAAATCCTACACTATAAGATACCTAGGCCATTTTCTTTCCAGACGCCTCGGAGGAATATCGGGAATGGAGAGGGAAGCAAGTTGAGAAACCAGTGGATTTAAGTGGTTGTGGAGCTTAATATGAAAGGATAGGTATCTGGTGTGGGCTAACTCAGCAATATCTGGAACATTAAGATCTTTATGGATAAGTTTATTGGTGACAAAGTAAGGAGCATTTAAGATTCTTCGAAGGATTTTGAATTGTAAGGATTGGATACAAGGTGAATTGGAGGGTTTAGTGGAGCCTTAAAGCTCAACTCCGTACGTCCAAATAGGTCTAATCACAGTCATGTAAATATGTCTGTTGTAATTAATTAGGAGCTTTGAGCGTTTGTCTAGTAAATATTGAAGTAGTCTGTAACAAAGAACAGTTTCTTGTCGTTTTAGTCTTGTAGTAGGAAATTTAACGATGTATAAGATTGTTTCATGTAATTTTTTCCCCATAAAAATGCGGTTGTATACATTTCACAATAAAATTATTGTGTTAAAATTATACTTTTGTAAGGGTTTTCTTATATATATATATATATATATATATATATATATATATATATATATATATATATATATATATATATGTTTTTTTGGGGGGTTTTCCGCCCCAATTTCTAGAGAGAACAAATTTCAAATCAGATTCGGATTCTAATACAACTTTAACTATAAAAACATGTGCTTTATAGAAACCTCAGGTTAATCCAAGTTTTTGTCCGTTCCGGCAAACCTCTGGGTCGACTAGGTATCAAGAAATTTTATTGCTGTGTTAGTTAAATCATTTGGGTAGTTTTTGTTAAAATCTATCAACTAAATATTCCCTATGCCATACTAAAACAAAAATAAACTGCTCGACTTCTTCAACCTTTCAACTAGACAAACATTCATACCTTCCGATATATTTAAAGAGACTCAGAAACATGACAGTAATTGGATCTATTTGGACATACGGAGTTGAGCTTTGGGGTTCCACTGAACCATCCAATTCGTCTCATATCTAATCCTAACCAAAATCCTTCGAAAAATCCTCAATGTTCCTTAGTTTGTCACAAATAACTTGTCCATAAATATCTTAATATACAAAGCACATGTTGCTGGTTTAACCGAAACTAGATAAATATCCTTTCATAGTAAACTCCATAATCATTCAAATCCACTACTAGTACCTCACCTTGCTTCCTATTCTATTCCAGATTACCTCCTTCTAATACATAGCTTTTATTGAAGTGCTTAGAGTTATTATATAAGTGCTTGAAGTTGCTTTACAAGCAATTGCACATCATTATGAGGATCATTTATAAGATATATTTTTATTTTATTATATACAGCTTTTAATTTCAATAAATAGCTAAAATAAAAATTTATTTATCTCTCTTGAGATTCTTATAACTTTAAGCGCTTTTTCGTGGGCCAGATTGAATATTAAGGGCGATGGAGATTTCATAACTTATTTTAAATTAATGAATATATTTTATATTTAAGTATTATATACAATGTGGTAATAATTTGGGTTAGGAGTGTAGTTTGGGATTAGCCAAGGCCCAAGACAAGCAGAGTTTCTCAAAGTATTGCAAGGCGCTCTCACTCCCAACGGGGAAGTCTGTACTAACTTTACAGATGATTATTGCACGCCACAGAAGTTTCTTAGGCGGCGCTTCTGAATAAATAATTTCCTTTTATATTTGAAGAAAAGTCTTCTTCAAGCCATTGCCACTGTTAGGGCACCGTAAGGGTAACAGAAGTTGCACCCTTGAACAGCTTTTTTTTCCCTTGCGTACCAACTCTGGAACGCTGGTTCTGAAAGTAAAAGGTTCACTAGACCAATAATTAGTCAATAAAAAAAAATATTGAATTCCTTTTTTTTTTTCCCTTTTGAAGCATTTATTTATTAATAGACAATAGTAATATAATTCATTCAATTTCTCTCATATATCACTCTCAATTCCATTTACATTTGTGTTTATATATTTAAAAAAAAAATAATATATATCTGCCGTAATGTTCAAAGAAAAATTCAACCAAAAACAAAATCAACTGCTAATATATATACATATTTGAAACTAATATTTATCTTTACGACAAATTACAAAATATAAATACGTCTAAACCTTTATACTGAAGCAAACATATTAAAAAAATAAATAAACTATATATAAATTTCTTGCACAATTCCATTATAAATACCCTGTGAAAAATGTCATCCTTTCGGTCCTGTTAATTCCTAAATTTGATTCTTTTCGTCTTGGCCGGCCGCATACGAACTGCTTGACGATGGTCGTGGTCCAGGAGTCCCAGACGAAAAAAAATAAAGTCCTGAGTTGAGATAAAAAAAACAATATAGGAGCTATACGGCCTCCCAATTGCCGATAACCTAACGTTTGGGTATATCATTCGGAAATTTAATCGTAATAATTACGATTAATGATAAAAAGGAAAACTGTTCTGGCGAGCCACACAATTAACAAAAAAACATCGTCCGTGTTACATGACGCTCACTGGTCAACAACTGGCCACCAACTGGCCTTAATACTACGTCCTAATACATGATTGTATCAAATGAAAACAAATAGCTGTTATAAACATTTAATATAAAATATAACAATATTTTGTTATAACATTTTTAAATAGATTATTTTTCCAAAAATATGAAATTGAGAAAGAAAATTTTAAAATAATTTAATTTAAACAAATTATCAGGAATTGTTTTAAATATAACATGAACGGCTGAAACAGCCACCTTAAAATGAATAACACGCTATAGGGTATTTACTCTAATTATATATAAGGAAGTGGTGTAGTTACTATGACAATAAAATTTATGAAATAAATTTGTTTTAATATGAAATATCCGTTTTCATTATCTCAGAAATTCAAAGTTGGATTACTAGACTTCTTTTGTTTTCTACGTGTATGTTAAAAGATTCTAATGAGCCCTAATTAATCCTCAATTTTTAATAATATTTACTATCGCTCCAATCGATCGTACATTGTATGATATGACGTCAAATGTGACCATGGAAACACAGGAGTTTAGAGAATTTCTTTTCTTTTTAATAATAAGCAACAACAGACTACTTCAACATTTACTAGACAAACGTTCAAAGCTCCCAATTAATTACAAAAGACTCATATACATGACAGTAATTAGACTTATTTGGACGTACGAAGTTGAGCTCTGGGGCTCCACTAAACGATCCAATTCATCACGTATTCAATCCTTACAATCCAAAATCCTTCGAAAAATCTTCAATGCTCCTTACTTTGTCACCAATAAACCTATCCATCAAGATCTTAATGTTCCATATGTTGCTGATTTAGCTCACACCAGATACCTATCCTTTCCATAATCCAGCTCCATAATCAGTCAAATCCGTTAGTTTCTCAACTTGCTTCCCACTCCATTCCTGAAAATCCTCCGAGGGGTCTGAAACAAAGATGGTCTAGAGACCTTCCAGTGTAGAATTTTTAATAAAGTGCTACTGATGAGTAGTTCTTTCTAAGTTTTAACATGTTATTATAATCGTGGTCAATACATTTACTTGAAGTATAAATTTTGTACAGTTGTAAATATCAATAAATGAATAAAAAAAAAAATAATAAGTAGAAGATGCAGTCAGAAAGATATAACAACTCCAAATCAAAAACCATAAAGTACAACCTCACTGAAGGATACAAGTTACAAGATCTACCAGGATCTGAAGATTGAGACACCAATCTTCGAATGTCGAGGAGGCAAAACAAGATCCTTTCCTTCATGATTATTATATTTTCTTTTTCTATATTAATATAGTCGGAGGATTTTAATTTTTTTTTCTTCCTTTATAAGCCTGAGTATAGAAGGAAGACGGGAAGATAAAATGGGTTGAGGATGTAAGGGAAGGACTGTCAGCATTAGGAGAAGTGGCAGGACAAGATAACATATGGAAGCTAGTGTTGGAATCTGACTCGTGGAAGTGATAAGGTACTAAGGATTTATAGAGAAAGGTCCTTAGATAGACCTTCGGACCTGTAACTGACCACGAAATTTAGAGAAAAAGAAAAATATTGAACTCCAACAGCTGTTCGGTGAGTCAAATATTGTAGTTACAATTAAAGAGGGATGAAAGCAGTGGCTCAACAACGTGTGAAGGATTCCAAAAATGATTGGCTGGCTGGGAGGAAAGAGATCGAGAGGAAGACCAATCCTGAGACGACTGGACGACTGGAAGTGAGAGGTTGGATAAGGCGGAACGTAGGTAGTGATGGCTGTCGATCCTTGAGATCAAGGCCCAACTAGACTGGACGAATAATAAAATCTTTGGATTACTTGCTCGAATCTGCGTCAACATTTTAAACATTTTCTCAATAATCAGATTAAACTATCATTTTAAGACCTAATATACCAAACGCAGAATAAACCAAAAGAGTCATAAATGGAGGGCCAATCTATATTAGCAGTTACGGTGTATAATGCTATTAAAAATTAATTAAAACTTTATTAAAAAATTCATAATTTCACATTTTTGTTTTACTTTATCAATAGCTTTAGGTCTGATCTGTGTTGAAGCGAAATCTCGACTCTGAATTCACACAGTAAAGGGAAGGAATAACCCTGTCAAAGCGTTGAATAAGCAAACTATTTTATTATGTCAAAATCAATATAATGAATCGCTGAAAAAAATGTTTTTTCACATTTGTTAATTATGTAAACTTATAGCAATGATGCAAGTTAATATCATTAATCAAGAAACAAGTGTCGCCAAAGAAAAATAAAAGGTTAAATATGATGTGTATAATCATGGAACATTTGGTAAATTTTAAATTTTAATAATTTATAAATAAAAAGAGAAATATTTTTTAAAAGTTTATTAATTTTTTAAGCGTAAAATTAAAAATTGCCAGAAAAGAATCACTCAGAGAGGAAAAACACGGGGAACGGATTACTTAAAAGCTTTTGCATTCCAGGCTAGAGCCTCTGGTGCTTCTGGAGCCTGGGGGTGAAAACCGAGGCTCACAAATTAACGCCAACATTCCCACTCCACCGCTGGGGTTCCAGTTCGGGGAATCCAGTAGAAGTTTAAAAACCGTTATATGCACAAAGAATTTCAGAATTGTTCTGCTAAAGAAACTGTATTAATAACAAGAAAAAAATTCAAAACAAACATAAAAAACTATTTATTTATATTTCCTAAATTGGTTCCTATATACACAAAGCGTTAGGAAATTTTTCAAAATAATAAACAAAGGCTTTGCGAACCCGGAGTTTCGATGCCGACACCACCAAACTCGAGCTAAACACCACCCTCCAACCCGTCCCGTCTAAATCCCAAACATCAAGAACACTCCTTAGGCAATCGTCCCATTTACATATCGGTCACCATTCACACGTTTACCCGACGGCTCAGAACTAAATACTCTTATTTGAATTCGATTATTATTAAATCAAACTGCAAATGGAATTTGCATGCCAATTATGACCCCTTTGACGTTTAAATATGCAAATATGTCGTGAAAAATATGTTAGACAATGACCAAAAGGACCAACATCCAAAGGATTAAACTGAATAAAAGTAATTTTATTATAAAGTAATTCGAGAAGGAGTAACCAAGGATTTCCTTTGGCCGTGAAAAAATCATTAGATCCTGGCAGATCTGTAACCAGTACTTTTCAGTTTCTTTAGGCGTAATACAGCGGTCATCTAGGTGGGATTTGAACCCACGATCTTCTGGTTACGAGCATGCTGAGACCCTCGCCCCAACTCGCTCGGCCATCGAGTCCCCCAGTGGTCATCTTACATCCACAGTAACCGTTGCCTTACAAAACATAGTCCAGCCAATGAGAGCTGAAATGAGGGGTACCGAGTGCATGAAATATGAGATTATTTTTTTTCCTCGGGGCTTCATGAGGAGTAGTTGGAAGATAAACATACTAAAAGTCCCCGCCCCTGGGAGGTGAGCTATCAGTGTGGGGGGAAGGGAAAAGGTCCCAGTTTTTGTTTTTTCGATTATATCTCGAAAACGGCGGAATCTAAAAAAAATTGTTACAATTAAAAATTAAACCTAATTACATTTCCTATAAAATTGTTTATATGCATATTTGTCGAACTTCCAACGGTTTATAAGATATACGTTATTAAAAATAAGAAACAATGCCAGAATCAAAGTTGCAGAGAATTAAATTAATTCAATTTCATATATACGTTTCTGGCACTTGAAGCAAATGTTTAACAAAAAGTGAGGTAAACACTAATTTTTTCTCGAAACTTATCGATTTTTTTGAATGAATGGATGAAAAATAATCTTTATTCTGGGACACCATGTCCCCTAAGAATAACACAAAAGAACAATAAAATGGTATTATTGTCTGGCTGCGTGCATATCAGGCAGCAACTTATATAGAGTGTAAATTATGTACTACAAGTCTTTGGGTTTACATAAGAAAAACAAAATAAGTAAATAACAAAATTAAAATAAAATGAAACAAAAAGAAAAATAAAATAAAAAGAAATATTCTAACACTAAAATATTATTACATAATTTCGGAAGATTGATAATTGAGGAGGTAGATGAATAAATTATGTTTAAAGGAAGTGAGAGAAGGAGCATTGCGGATCGAAATGGGTATGGAATTCCAGAATAAAGCTGCACGATTAATAAAGGATTTTTCAAAGGAAGCAGTTCGATGAGAAGGGATATACAAATCTATAGGCTGAGATTTGGTGTTCAAAAGATGAATGGAAGAACGAAGGGCAAGGATTTCGTAAATGTACGAAGGTTTTTTGGACTTTAAAGATTGGAATAGAAAGGGACCAAGGAAGTAATTTAGAAAACTTGGATAAAGCCACCTTAACTCAGAATATTTTTAATAAAGTATATTTCGAAAACCGTTGAAAGTTCGACAAATATGTATAAAATCAATTTTATAGGAAATGTAATTAGCTTTAATTTTTATAAGTAGCATTTTTTCCTAGAGTCCACCGATTTTGAAATATAATTGAAAAACTACAATATGTTTATTTATTGGACTAAACAACAGTTAGACGAGATTACCTAGATGACCTGGACAGGGATGAGAGTAACATTAGCTTCGGACCTTCGGGTTCTCATAGGCATATCATTTATTTAACAAATACTATAGCCACATAACTTATAAATATACATACCGGATATTAAAATGCAACCAAGAGACATTTTTAATATTGTTTATACACTTATATTATTTCACCGATATTCCAGCGATCCTGTTTCAAAGTAAAACAAGTAAAGGCAACTAAATCAAACCACAATGGCCCCGTGCAAAGACCTTTCAGTTGAAATCGATGAGGCAGACAATGATGAAATACCACTTTACACAATGAAAATAAAATATAAACATATCTCTCTATATTTTTTGACTGTCAGAAAAATATACAATCACATGACATCTGCTATCATCAGAAATGATTAGTAATAAGTCTAAGTGGGCTAGGGTGAAATAAACCAATTTATCAAATTCACTTTTCTCAACACACACGCACGTAAATTCCAATATTACGATAATTCCGTCTGCTTGGAGTTAAAAGTCACCAAATAACAAAATCAAATTTTTTCAGAAGAACCAAAAAACGGGAATATACACATTTAAAAATTTCGCAGACAGTTATACAAAGTGTCCCGAATTTAAATGGCAAAACTTCAGGAACTTATAGAAGGCCGAAAAACTAAGACAAAAAGACCTTTAGAACTTTGCTTGATTTTGCTTAGTTTTAGAGAAAATCGCAAAAAAAGAAACAAAACAAAAATGTTACAGGTAGGGATTATCACCTTTCAAAGTTCGTCAGGCTAGGCAGTGAGATATGTAAACACTTAATGTTATCCTTTACATTTTTTTATTTATTTACATTTCGGCTTCCTTCTAGGATTATAATTCCTAAATCAGTCTTCAGTCAGTTACTCAGATATTTTTGTGTGAATAGCATCAGGCACAGTGCCGCATACATATTCTAATGTTGAATACGCTGATATGATTTTTGTGTATGGTTTTTGTAACGGTTATGCTTTAGAAGCGGTGCGGGAGTATGCGCACCGATTTCCAAATAGAAGAGTGCCTAATCGACGAGTCTTTTCAATAACTTTTAATAGACTTATGTCAAGAGATTGAATTTTAGTAACTGGTTTCTTGACAAAATTCGTGATGATAATTTATTTCCATTAAAAATTATATGGACCGATGAAGCTACCTTTACAAGAGGAGGAATTGTTAATCAAAGAAATTATCATGTATGGGCTCTTCAAAATCCCAGAGCTATTAGAGAGAATAGGTTTCAGTATGAATTTGTTATTAACGTTTGGCTTGGAATTTGGAACGGATTACTGGACCATATTTTTTACCTGGAAGATTGAATGGTATCAAATTTACACATTTTTTGGAGAACGACTTTTCTAATTATTGTATTTAGATGACAATCCCTTACAGCAGCGGATTGAAATGTGGTTCCAACTCGATGGATGTTCAGCTCTTTATAGCATAGTTGCTCGAGCTTGGCTGGATATAAATTATCCACAACGATGCATTGGACGTGGAGGAGTAGTACCTTGGCCACCCAGATCACCTGATATGACACCCATGGATTTCTTCGTATGGGGAACCTTGAAGCAGAAAGTATATTCGGTGTCAATCAACTCAAGAGAGCAATTAAGAGACCGAATCATAGATGCAGTGCACCAAATATCATCAGAACAATGTTTAGCTGCAATTTATCAAGTGAGTGCTAGATGTAATGCTTGCATTGGTGCAAGAGGACAACATTTTGAGCAATATTTACATTAAAAAGAACATAACATAAATATAAATGTAAATAAATAAGTATAAAAATGAAAACTCGTTTTGTTTATTTTTTTGCGATTTTCTCTAAAACTAAGCAAAAACGAGCAAATCTCTAAAGGACATTTAGTCTTTTTTTTTCGGTCCCTTATAAGTTACTGAAGTTTAAATTCGGGACACCTGGTATAGTGAATTTTCTCTTCCTTTTTTACGTCCATATACGAGTATATCAGATATATTCACTTGGTGACTTTTTATACTTATGAGAAATGATAATATCAACATAAAATGACTTTAATAAATTGGAAAGACACAGACACAAACTGATTTCCGCAGCCCTACTGAACGGAAGCGAATGGCCGCCTTCAAAGAGGGATCTCAAAGACAAATATTTTGATAAGTTTAATGCATTTGTGGATCATGTTGATTATATAGAGTTCAACTATTGATCAGTTTGTCTGTAATTCTGCCTCTATTTGTTTATATTTTTTTTATCTTCATTTTTTGGCACTTTTTTTATATATCTTATTTATATTTATTAATTAACTTGTTTATATTTCATATTCAATCGATGTTAATTCCTATATTATTTTAAAATATATAACTAAACCAGTTTGTATGAATATTTATGATAATACGCGAAAGTCGAGAAATGGGATGCGTAGAAATATATTGTAGGGTTACTACAAAGTGGAAAACTAGATAATATCAATACACAATAACGTTTTGTTAAATTTAGAAGAAAAAAAATGGCACTTAGTGACCTTTAACTCAAAGCAGACGATTTATTTATTAATCTTGCACATACAAATTACCGATTTTAGATTGATAAATTAGTTACCACTTCTGTTGAATTTTTTTATTTATTTAAATGTCCTCTAAACTAGTGATGGATCGTTCTGAGTTGAAAGGAACTTGGAACTGATTCCAGCTTTAAACCGGTTTGGAACGAAACGAAAGGCCAAAGTATTTCGTTCTACCAAAAGATCTCTCGTATCGTTCCAAGGCTGGAAACAGTTCCAAGTTCCGTTCCCCCGGTGTAGTAGAGTTTAGATTGCATTTCTGGTTTCGTTCTCCCCAAGGTCGTTCCGACTGCTTTGTTGCGTTGATCCTGCCGCTGTTGACCCCCCTCCCCTTTTATCGCTCCACCACCACACGCAATTTTTTATTCTACCGACAGAGCTCGGATTTTTCCTTCTGATTCAGAGATGAACCAAGCAAGGTTTTACTGCAAACGCAATTAAATAATTTTTTCGCTATTTGTTCAAAATCTGTGCACTAGAGTTGATTACTCCTTTTTTCTCGAAACCAATGTAATTGAAAAATTCTCGCTCAACTGTGAACAATACTTAAACTAACATTTCCCCCCCCTTAAAAAAAAAATTGTAGATTGAATAAAACTATTTTAAAAGTTTACATTTTTTTAATAAGTATGCTTAGCTATAAAAATGTTCTTCATATTATAATACCTGTACAATTTTCAATTATAAAATAAAATATTAACTGCCCGAAGTCACAACAAGGGATGGAACGAAACTGCATAGTAAGTAGGTAGTAGGTTTGTCAATCAGACGTGGAACGAAAAATGGAACTGGTTCAAATAGTGGAACGGGACGTAAAATCTCTTTCCACTTTTAAGCCCTTCACTACTCTTAACAACCAAAAATCAACCCTTTTTTAAAAAAGAGCCATCGATATTAACAGAATCTGACGGTTCTACGCAGAATTAGGAGAAACGTTTACTTCTTGCAGTTCTGATAATTTTTAATTCTTGGTCAAAGAAGAGCAATGTGCATGGGCATTCTCGAGTTGCATGATCGCCCAACATTTATTTATAACGTCTCACTTGGAACCCACATACAAGACTAAAACGATAAGAAACGCCCGTCGTTATAGACTACTCCAACATTTACTAGAAAAAGGTTCAAAATTCCCAATAAATTGCAAAAAATTCATTTACATGACAGTTATTACACCTATTTGTACATACGGAGTTGAACTTTGGGGCTCTACTAAACCATCTAATTCTTCTCGTATCCAATCCAATACTTTGTCACCAATAAACTTATCCATAAAGCACTTAAAGTTCTATATGTTGCAGATTAGCCCAAACCAGATACCAATCCTTACTTAGTAAACTGCACTCCCACAGGAATCCATTAGTCTCCCAACTTCAAACTCGATTCCAGATAACCCTCTGAGGCGTCTGAAAAGAAGATGGCCTAGAGACCTTTTAGTTTAAATAAATTTAGAACTTTTATTGAAGTGCTACTATTGAGTAGTATTAAGTAATTTACATATCATCATTATTTCTCTTAAATTTGCGTGATGTATATTGTATACAGTTGTTAATATCAATAAATATTTTTTTTTAACATTCTAAACTAATCTTATATTAGTTTATATTCATAATCTTATTTTGAAGTAGATAATAAAATTTGAGTTAAATTACTTTAATTTCCTTTTAAAAGTATTAGTATTTTTAAGTTTAGTTTTAGCCCCTTGAAAAATACTTAAATATAAATCACAATAATTTTTTTTTTTTTCCAGGCCACAAAGCTACTCTTACATTTAAACCTGCAGGGTGGTTCTCCAAGGACTTGCATGGGGGTGAAGGCTTCATAATGGATAAGAAGTCATTACTTTTACTATCATTTTTGAATTATTAATAAACTTTTATTATCTTTTTGTATTATTTTAATACAATTTATTTTATTTTAGTAAAAGAAAATCTCATTTTATTTATGGAAAGTGGACAGAATTCATACGATGTGTCTATGAATATTTAAAAAAAAATCCAATAAAACTGGGAAATAATTTCATCAGTTCTTTAAAAAAATAAAGGACAGAGCAAAATCTTTTCCAGGTGACAAGAAAGATAAATAAAGGATAAAGAGCAGAGAAGTAGAGACGAGCTTTATCTTCTTGAAGACATTGAGTAGACAGAATACCTACTTCAGTCCCTAGCAGCAGGCAGAGAGGTCGCCCTGTCACTCAACTCCAAGCTGTTGACTTAGTACGTTAACAGTAGACAGTCTTTGTTGAATTGGTGGCTGTCATCAGTATAAATAATAATTTCAAAAATAATAATAGATTTTTAAATAATTAAAAACATAAAACATTTTAATAATAGGCAATACACGATGTCGCTAATAAAAAAGAAACAAAACCCCAACTTAAGAGGTATCCATTAGTGACGTGTCGATACCAACATTTTTCGATTCTCAGCATCGATACCTCGGTTAGAGAATAAATTGCTATTTCATAAGCAAACATAATCAATACGAGAGCTATAAATGCAAACCAAAAAAAAAACAAAAACAATAATAACCCATAATATAAATTAGTAAACAGCAAACAGGATTTTTATTTTAAAAATACCGTAAATTAGTTCATTGCAGATCCAGGTTGAAACCCTGCAGATGGGAGGATTTACTGACATTTCTTTGGATGTCGATTTTAAAATTGTATTAAGGGATAGAAAGCCCCTAAAAAGAGCATTTAGTTAAGTCAAAAATAATCTTTAATCTGGGATGGCAAAAAATCCCTTAGAAGTACCAAAATATATAATAAAATAGTGATGTTATCCGTTCGCAATTATTTATTTATCTTAAGAGTATCAGCCTTAAAAATTAGAAATATTAATTCTATATCTGTATTTTCCAATTTCGAATTCATATCCACATTAATTTGTCGTTTGGCTCGCAGTAACAATGGTTGATTATATATGTAACGTTAACATCGGCAATGACGATAGGCTCCTAGGAATCGACACACCTCTAGTATGAGATTTTTTTTTTTTGTTTTTTTATTTATCAATTTATAGAAATTTATCACTATACAAATAGTGATAAATATAGCTGATATATAAATATAGCATAGCTGATGATTACAATGACATGTAATCACTTGAAAAGAACTTCTCATCAGTAGCACATCAATAAAAATTCTACACTAGAAGATCTCTAAGCCATCTTCTTTTTAGACGCCTTGGAGGATTATCGGGAATGGAATGGGATGCAAGTTGAGAAACTAGTGGATATGAGTGGTTATGGAGCTTACAATGAAATGATAGGTATCTGGTTTAGGCTAACTCAGCAACATTAGGAACATTTAGGTCTTTATGGATAAGCTTATTGGTGACAAAGTAAGGGGCATTTAGGATTTTTCGAAGGATTTTGGATTGTAAGGAATGGATACGGAATGAATTGGATGGTTTAGTAGAGCCCCAAAGCTCAACTCCGTACGTCCAAATAGGTCTTATAACAGTCATGTAAATAAGATTTTGTAATGAATTGGGAGGTTTGATCGTTTGTCAAGTAAATGTTGAAGTAGTCTGTAACGACGAGCAGATGTCGTTTTAGTCTTGTAAGATGTATTTAAATTAATTTAACTAATTTTAAAGTGTGAAAATCGTACTTAAGGAAACAACGCAATTATTTCCACAACTATCCACTAATTAGTATTCATCTCTGTAATAGTTTTAAAATGAAGTCCAGTAACGATCGCTCCATTCTCGTAGTGTTGGGGAGTAAAGTATGTATTATTGCCACGCAGTTTCTTTCTGACTATTTTCCAGTAGATACATTTTTGTTTATAAAAACTGTGTTTATTAGAAATTTTAGAATGAATGAAGCTAGAATATAACTATATAAATTGGATTCAAGCTCAGAATCTGATCCAGATTATACTGATGAAGTTTTAATGCATTCATTGACAGCCAAGATACTAAAACCTTCTAATAAATGTTCTTTCTAAAAGAAAAACCCATGGGAAATTTAAAATAACTTAAGAATTACCAGATTCACAACTGTTCACGAAAAACTAGTAAGAAGAAAAGGGGTATGAAAAGAGGTGAAAATAATCATATTCGCGTGGTCTCCGTGAAAAAAAAATAAACTAAAAAAATTAATAAATCAAATTCTATAAAATATCAGACGAAAGCTCTGCGTCAGTGATCTAAATAAAGCAGTTAGTCAGAAAAAAAATTTTTTTTTGAAAGCTCGCTGATTTCATGGAACCCTTCCTTGCAAAGTTGCTACAATGAAAAATTAGTTCAAGTTGACATATCACTAACAGATATAATAAATATTATAATAATACATTATAATATAATATTATATAATATTATATTATTATAGAGAACAATAGAGCCCCTCAATAAAGGACTACAGATTTAGAAGAGGCTATAAAGTCGGCTGATTGGTTTATCCTCAGGACTATAGAGCGCGCTATGTGCTTTGGCTAATAGTCAGCATTTGCAAATGGTACTGCCATTATGGCGGATTTGTCAAGGGTCACCAATCGAAGAGATTATCCCCTTCGGGATACGTTGGGGTCACGGATATTGGACCGATAACCTTCAATCCGCACTCCACCAATCGCATTTCCCATTCATCCAGTTAGCAAGCTTATTGGTCCGGGTCAACACAGAGCGGCATCGGAGTCATGCTCTGCTAATAACAGCAGCAAGTGGTTGCTAATACCAATATTTCATTTTAACACGACTATTTATACAGAAAACTATGTAATTTATTATTTTACTTGTATCAATTGTTACGAACCGAAATCCTTAATGCTCCGTATTATGTCACAAATATAATAGGGCGTATAAAAAAAAAAATGACCCGTTTTATCTAATTCCAGAGTTCAATAGTCTGTAAATATCTTAATACTATTTATTATTTACCAATACTTAATAATCCCTTTAGAGCATTCTTTAAGCTTGTTTCTAACACTAGACTTCTTAAAAAAAAGTTCAGTTATTTATTTCAAAGAAGAAACATGACAGTGTCCTACGAAATTCTCGTAATTTTAAGGCATTACTGGAAAAATAATTTCACAGCCGCTGAAGCAACTCGTGAAATTATTAAATATGAAGGGGGAGGTGCCCTTGAAGAGCGCACTGCGCGGCGTTGGTTTGAAAAATTTAGAAGTGGAAATACGACGTTGGAAAGGAAGAAGGGCTCCGGGCGGCCATTAATGGATATCGATGAGGTTCTGAAGGAAGCTGTTGAGTCTAATCCGTCCACAAGTACTCAAGAACTTGCCAGGGAGTGTGGTGTGTCGAAAGACACTGTTAGCCGCCATCTTCTATCCATGGGGAAGGTGAAAATGACCTGTAGACTGGTCCCTCACGAACTTACTCCTCAACAATCAGCTGAAACGTTTACAGAACTTCATGGGTTTGAACTCCTGCCTCATCCACCATATAGCCCAGATCTCGCACCTTCGGATTACTACTTGTTTCGATCCATGGCCCATTTTATTCAAGGGAAAAAAATTGATAATTTTGCGGAAGTTGAAAATGCTATCCAAGAGTTCTTTGACAGCCATCCCAAGGAATGGTATCAGCGTGGCATCGAGCAATTGGCTAGCAAATGGGTAATGACGGTAAATAACAATGGACTATACTTTGAGTACTAATTGTATTTTATATCAAAGAAAGAATAATACAAACATCTGTTTCAAAAACGGTCATTTTTTTTTTTTTATAAACCCGATTACTTATCCACTTAAGATTGATGAATTAATTGCCACTTCTATTGGAATTATTTTATTAGAATACTAGTTTCGAATGATAAACATTCATCTTTAGTTCTAAAACATAAAAAATTGTCAACACATCAGCACTATGTAACATGGATTATATATACTAACGTTTTCAAAAATTTAAGACCAGAAATCAAACATT
Source organism: Euschistus heros (assembly GCA_003667255.2). Lineage (NCBI taxonomy): Eukaryota > Metazoa > Arthropoda > Insecta > Hemiptera > Pentatomidae > Euschistus > Euschistus heros. Next base: position 998,031 of record RCWM02000391.1, read on the forward strand.
GGCACTCACCTGGGAAGATATAACAGATATCAGAAATATATTATATGGTGGAAATATCACAGTGAAAATAAGGATTTTTATGCAGCAAATCTCGGAAAGGAAGAAATAAAGCTGAATTTTCGCATATACCTTTCTAAATAAGGGGTGAAAAGTCACCGACCTCAGCATGTTAGCATAATTAGATATTCAAGGTGAAAGGTCACAAAAATCAGGGGTTTTTTTTTTTTCTTCAAATATTTCGATTTCTATGCATCGGGCGGGTGTCAATCGAGAAGGTTACAAAACTTCTAGATCATAATATTCTCTATAATTTTTGTTCTATCCATTTTTTTTTTTTTTAGTATTAACCTATTTCAAGATATAGCGCAGTGGTCACCGTTTCGGACAGACCTTTGCTTCCAGTGCCTTCCACAATCGTTTCTCAAAAAAAATGTCGGAATCAAAATTGTAGAGCATTAAATTTTCTTTAATTTAATGTAAACGTTTCCGGTACTTGACACAAATATTTGACAAAAAGTAAGGTAAACATTTTGTTTATTTCTAAAATTATCGATTTTTCATAACGTATATCTCGAAAACTGTTGGAATTTCGACGAATATGGATAAAATTAATTTTATAGGAAATTTAATTAGCTTTTACGTTTATTTGAAACATAGGTTTCTACAGTCAACCGTTTTCGAGATATAATCGAGAAAACAAAAAAAACTTCTCCCCTCCCCACCGTTAGCTCACCTTATACGTTAGCTTATTCATTGTATACAGTTGTAAATATCAATAAATACATTAAAAACAATCAAAACTAAAGGAAACCTCAATTAAATAATATTTAATATATTATATTCTTCGCATAATTAGCTTAGTTGGTGCATATTTACTAAATTACATTACATAAACTAAAGTACATGCATTAACATTAAAATCATCAGTGAGTTTAATCAAAACCAGATCCCGTTCCTCAGACCTCTACTCAACTCCCTTCAACACAACATCCTTCAACCGTTCCTTTATTTCCAGAGCTTTTAACTTCTGGAACTCCCTCCCTTCCATCATTTGCCATTCATTCACTTATAATAGCTTTACATTCCGACTTTTTGTTCACTTGTTAGATATTCAATGTAATATTGATATGGAGAATGAATTTTTTTTAATGAAATATGATTAGTCAGAATATAATATTGATTTTTTCTCTCCTTATTTTTTTATTTTCGTAGCTTATGTTAAATTCTTAACCTTAAGATATAATTTGTTTTTCGTGTGATATTTTATAACATATTATATAACATTTTATTACTTTTATACTGTAAATTAATTGTTTTTTAGATTTCTTAATTTAATTTAATTGTATTTTTCTTGCTTGAATTATGTCCTTAATAATATAAACAGCAGCTAGTTCGCCATTATATTGTTCATTATACATAATTATTCTAAAGGGGCAACGGCCCCAGAATAAAACTTATTTTCATTTTATTTCACCCATTTCAAATATATAAGTTTTTATTGAGTGAATTTATTCTAAAAAACTACTGAATTTAAAAAAGTTCAAAAAGGTGAAATTTCTAATATACAAAACGGTCGTAATATCAGTAGTAAACTGTGTATGCAGGATATATTATAGTAGACTAAAGGAAATCTTTCTAATTGAAAGGATCTTTAATCTTCAATCTTTAATGTTTTAATCTTGAAAGGATCTTTTTATCAAGTATGGAAGAGAAATGATCTTCATAAAATTCATCGACCAATCAGGATGAAGTTGAAGTAAAATTAAATGTTCTGAAACGGTGAAATGGAAATTGCAAGAGTCATTCATCTGAAGCAGAGACCATGGTTTATGTAGACCACTGTAGTGAATCAATGCACGTATAGCGGTAATAGATAAATGTTAAGGCTAAGTAACAGGAATTTAGTGAAGAGGATGTGTGTGTGTGTGTGTGTGTGTGAGAGAGAGAGAGAGAGAGAGAGAGAGAGGGGGGAGGGGGGAGGGAGGGGGAGAGAGAGAGAGTGAGTGAGAGAGAGGAGAGAGAGAGAGAGAGAGAGAGAGAGAGAGAGAGAGAGAGAGAGAGAGAGAGAGAGAGAGAGAGGGAGGAAGGGAGGGAGGGAGAGAGGGAATGAGGTATGCAAATGAGGCTTGTTAGGAAGACAGAGCGGCAATCAGATGCGGCAATACCAGTTGCTTCGTCGGCGCTCTACCTTCTACTCTGTTGGATGAATAAGGTTCATCACATCTTTATCTAATTAATTAATTTTATCGAGATTTCAAATATAATATAGTCAGTATTTGTGTTTAAAATATAAAATAAAATAAAGTAACGCTGAATCTTCCTTAATTATTCATCAAAATTAATGATTCAAACGTCATTTTAAAGCTTAGTTTCCTTCATTTTGAAGGGAAATAGCTCAAAATTATTAACAGAATATAGTGACACAACTCCTCATTTATTTTTCTTATTCCTCTACATGTTTCGGGATTTTATTCCCATCAGGATTTTAAAACTCTTTCCTGTGATTTTTACACATTCCAATTAATTTAAAGTCTCTGTACACCTCGAAGTCGAGATACATCGAAAATCTCAGAAGGGTAAAACGATAAGTAAATTTGAAGGTCATCAGCATATAAATGATATTGGTATGGACAGTGTCTTATCAAATCATTTATATAAATTGAAAAGAGATTCGGTGAAAGAGAAGATCCCTGAGTGAAACCTCGCGTTAGAGGTAGCGATGTTGAAGGAGGAACGATAACTGTTTGAGAACGGAGAGACAAGAAGGATTTATTCGTATAAGGAAGGAAATATCTTGGAACAGCTTGAAGATAAGACGGTATATTGAGGAGATAGACAACTCAATAACACTCAGGTTACAAGTTAGGGATATATAGACGGGCTGCGGAGGCGGTAGTCATGGAAACCCGATAACAACAGCCAATAAGATTTCGGATTACATGGATATTAATTGGAGGCGGGGCGCATCTCTTAAAGTCTTCCTCTCGCCCTCCTCCCACTCACTCTCGTCTCTCTCTCTCTCTCTCTCTCTCTCTCTCTCTCTCTCTCTCTCTCTCTCTCTCTCTCTCTCTCTCTCTCTCTCTCTCTCTCTCTCTCTCTCTCTCTCTCTCTCACTCTCTCTCACTCACTCGCTCTCTCTCACTCACTCTCTCTTACTCTCTATCGCTCATACGATAACAACCTTCCAAAGACGACTTTAAATCCAAATCACAGTTAAATTATTTATTATCTAAAATAAAATTTTTAAAAAATCTATTGTTCTATATATCTATTAATTTATTGAAATTTACAACTGTATAAATATATATACTAAGTAAATGAGCTGATAACGATTATAACAACATGTCAAAACTTGAAAAGAACTACTCATCAGTAGCACTTAAATATAAATTCTACACTAGAATATATCTAGGCCATCTTCTTTTCAGACGCCTTGGAGGATTATCCGGAATAGAGTGGGAAGCAAGTTGAGAAACTAGGGGATTTGAGTGGTTATGGAGCTTACTATGAAAGGATAGGTATCTGGTTTGGGCTAACTCAGCAACATTAGCAACATTAAGATCATTATGGATAAGTTTATTGGTGACAAAAGCTAGCCATACACGGACGGATTTCGGTGAGGGATCTGATCCTACGGATCTGATCTGGCAGATCTGGTTTGAGGGATCTGATCTCTCGTACCCCTTAACATTACCTCCGATCCGTCAAACCCGATCCGTTGAAAATCTGCGATGGAGATCCGTGACGGATCGGATCCGACGGATCTAATATCTGCTGCTCCTTAACAAACCGTTCTGGTTTGTCAGATTTGAAACCGTCAAGCCACATCCGTCGATAATCTGCCCGTGTGTGGGGCAAATCCGTCGGATCTAGGACCGAAACAGACCAGATCCCACGGATCCAGATTTACGAGCATGCACGTCGGATTTCTGAAATCTGCCACGGATCTAGTGGCATCGTATCGTTTATTAATCGTGTCGATTATTAATCGTAGGTTAATATGTAAACGTTTCAATCCGCTACATAAAAATATATAACATATCTGTTTATTATTTTAAACACTTTAAAGATTTTAAAAACAGATAGTGTTACAGTTTTTTCCATGAGCATTCAAAATTTGAAGACAAGCAATATAAAATTCAAATTTATCACATGACAATAGAAGAAAAATTAAAATTGACAAAGTGAAAAAACTTTAAACCTATTTCTAAACATAATTTTCTTTAATCTTATTACATAAAATGTGAAATGTACTAAAACAGTGATATCAGTATACTACATGAAACTCTTATAACAGGTTTATCCAGATCTTTATAACTAACTCATCTTAACAATCACTAATTTTTTATTTATTTATTCATTTTATTTTATTTTTTTTAAGATAGTCGAAGATATAATTTCTTAGTAGAAGAATTAGATTGATAGAATTATTAAATTTAAAAAAAAATTAATCAGTAATATTCAAAATCATTATGACCGGGCATCTTTGTATTTTTTTAACAATTAAAGCTGTTTCGTTATATTATATTAGTCATTTTTATTTCAATATATTTAAACTAATTTTGAATTAATATTGAATTTCCTATAAATTGTCCATCATTGTTCTTTCAACCAGCCAGACCTTTACCTTTATCGATCAGCTGTGAAAAATTTTAAAAAATGGACTTGGCTGGCTTGATTTGGATTTCTACACCTAATTTTTACTTTTACTTTTTTTCCTTCTTCGACTTTCCCTATTATACACGTCTACCATAACCGTCGCTCCACTACTAAAAAATCCGAGGGTTAGCGGTTCACCCCCGACGGACCTGTGATTCACAGATTTTTTTTCTGCGATTCACAGATAAATCTGCACCTTAGTGGGGGAACGCTCGGATCCAGGCCTGCCAGATCCGATCCGCCACAGATTGAGCCCGCCCTGTTCTCCACTAACGCACGGATTTCAAAACCGAAACTCCCTGGGAACACCCCTTACAGTCCGTGCCCTTCAGACCGCGCCCTCTTGCTTCCCCACTAACGCACGGATTTATAGACGGATTTACTCAGATATATTGAGATCCATCGGAGAAATCCGTTCGTGTATGGCTAGCTAAAGTAAGGAGCACTGAGGATTTTTCGAAGGATTTTGGATTGTAAGGATTGAATACGAGATGAATTGGATGGCTTAGTGGAGCCCCAAAGCTCAACTCCGTACGTCCAAATAGGTCTAATCACAGTCATGTAAATAAGTCTGTTATAATTAATTAGGAGCTTTGAATCTAGTAAATGTTAAAGTAGTCTGAAACGACGGGCAGCTTCTTGTCGTATCATGTGTATTCCAAGTTCGACGTTTGTCCAAGTGGAGTCCTAAAATTATGAAGATGGTTTTGCAGAAATTTGTGTACAGATGGGTTCAGTAGTTATACCATTGTAAGCTTCTTGCGGAATAGAACTAAGAACATATAGGTCGATTTTCAAACTTCTACATATTTGATTCCTTTTCAATAATTCAACTGGGTATAAGTTAATTTTATAATCAATTTCAAGCTCTATATAACACCGTACCTTTGTATCCTTTCGTGTAGAATGGTGCTCGCTAACTATCGGTCAATTTTCAAACTTCACTGTTATCCATATATTATCGCCTTTTAATAAAAAATGAATTGGAAATAAGTAAATTTTATTAGTGCTAAACCTTCCTGGAGCTATAAAGATAAATGTATGAAACTACTAAACTACTTAGACTGTATTTCGTCGAAGGGTAACTCACAGAAGAAATCTGCACACGTATGTTTTTTTTTGTTTTTTTTTTTTTTTTTTTTTAAAGTTACAATATTCATAAAACACTCATTGTTATTTTTAGTCGAAATGAATGTCAACATTGATTTAATTTTGTTATTTCGAATTGATAAAAGTCGAGAGGATTAGTTAGAAGGAAAAAAAAAAACAATGAAAAAGGAGAAAGGGTTCATGAATATTTATGATGGCGACTAAAAACCGAAAACCTGAATAGCGATTCGAGAACGTAGGCTAAAACTTTACCCCACCAACTCGTCGAAATGCAAAGCAATGGAAAACAGAACGAATCGGACGTTTCACAGGTTCGAGGAAGAGTACTGAAAACTTTTTAAGTAGCCTAGGAGAGGGAGAACAGAACTGAATTTAGAATTCCGTCAAAATAAATATAAACTTGAAACATAATTGATTAATTACCGAATCGTGCTTTGGGGCACTAATTATTATTATACGTCACCTCCTATATTTACTAATCATTTAAAACCAAAAGGAACATTCGTTTATACTACAATATGAATATTTTAAATAGTTCTATTTTAAATTTTCTTACATAAGACACAGAAAAACTGATCACTCATGGGAAAAACCTAAAGATAACTCCTGGGTACAGTTGTTGTCTTTTTCCTTTTTGTTTTTCTTTGGTGAGTAACAACATATATTTGATTTCTTGTGTTACATTTTTCCATTAATATAATAAATAAAATCAATATATAAAATTCCTGATGTTTTAAATGTTTATTTATTTATTTATTTTAGAACTGAAGATGAATGAGTAAAATTTTAAAATAGTCCTCTCAAAAACCAAATGTAAAGCCACCGAACCACTGCTCCTTACCCAATACACCTTTTTCTCTATTCTACCCTTTCGATTTACATTGACGTTTTCAAGAGGAAAGGTTATTCTAAAATTAAATCCATGTTAAAACTAATGTTTTAACCAATAACGTTAACTTTTATTAAAATCAGAACTTCTTAATTTAAATTATAAATCTTTTCTATGTTAACTTCTTTAATTTTTTTTTTTATATATCAATATATTGAAATTTATAACTGTACATAAACATACATCCAGTAAATGTGATAATGACAAAAAAATAATAAAATGACAATTGCTTGTGAAGCAAATACCCACTGGTAGCACTTCAATAAAGGTTCTATTTAAGAAGGTCCCGAGGCCATCTTCTTTTCAGACAATAGGAAGGTTGTCAGGAAGAGAATGGGAACCAAGTTGAAAGGCAAGTGAATTTGAATGGTTATGGAGTTACTATGAAAGGATAAGTGTCTGGTTTGGGCTAAATCATATGGAACATTGAGGTCTTTATGAATAAGTTTATTGGTGTCAAAGTAAGGAGCATTAAGGATTTTTCGGAGGATTTTGGATTGCAAGGATTGGATACGAGATGAATTAGATGGTTTGGTGGAGTCCCAAAGCTCAATTCCATATGTCCAAATAGTTCTTTTGTACTTTTTGTAACAATCATGCCTAGCAGTGAGAATGATCTCATTTTGTGCAGTGCTCAGGCGACTAAAATCCAAGGCAATTTACACACGTCGTTACCGAACTATCATAGAAGCTGCAAATAATCAATGAACTCTTATTTCTATTGGTTCTTCTAAACTATCAGAGTGCCTCTCTACTAAGGTTTCTATTTCTTTAAAACAGATATTCGCTTTCGTTTTATTATGATTTAAAAATAAAGCTAGGAAGAATATTGGGATGGGATGGAAATAATAGCCCTTTAAAAGGGCCTTATAAAGGCAAACCAGATGGATCGAGTAGCCTTGAAGATAGAAAGGACCCTGTTTGTTTTCAACAAAATTCATCCCGGCCGACATCCTCTCCTACCCTCCTTCATCTCAATCCCCCTCTCTCTCTCTAATAACCATTCCCAATTATGACTCATTATTATCATGGCCTTCTTCCTACAATTAAAATTCTCATCTTAATTATATTAAATTTGTCCGTATTAATTATTTCTATTTTTTACTTGAGGTTAGTATAGAAGGTGTGCTTTGAACAAACTGTGATCAACAAAAAGTGTCATTAAAATTTATTTATGTTATTCATTCAAGACTAAAGCGACAAGAAACTGCTCGTCGTTAAAGACTACTTCAACATTTACTATAGAAACGATCAAACCTCCCAATTCATTACAAAAGACTTATTTACAGAACTGTGATTAGACCAATATGGACTTACGGAGTTGAGCTTTGGGGCTCTACTAAACCATCCAATTCATCTCGTATCCAATCCTTACAATCCAAAATCCTTCGAAAAATCCTAAATGCCCCTTACTTTGTCACCAATAAGCTTATCCATAAAGACCTAAACGTTCCATATGTTGCTGAGTTAGCCCAAACCAGATACCTATCCTTTCATAGTAAGCTCCATAACCACTCAAATCCATTAGTTTCTCAACTTGCTTCCCACTCCATTCCCGATAATCCTCCGAGGTGTCTGAAAAGAAGATGGCCTAGAGATCTTCTAGTGTAAAATTTCATTGAAGTGCTACGGATATATAAACAAAAAATGTTATTCATTATATGATATAACTAACAAAAAAGCCATTAACAACATATTGTTATAGCATCTGCCCATTTTATCCAGTACCATTTCATGGTACTACCACATTTATGACATCCATTTTGCAACGATTTCAGACAAAGGTTAATGCATAGAAGAACGAAATCAATATAGGGCGGGAAAAAAAAAATAAAATAAAAAAGAATAAAAGAAAAACTGATTCATTTTTCTTATCGCCTTCCACTAAGGAAGATTTCGCTGATAATAATGATAATCATATTTGAATATTCCTATCTTTTCAACACATCTTATGCAAAGAATATTGAAAATTGCATATATTTTTTTTTTTTTCATTTTATTTTTGTATCTTAAAAAAACTTTTTTAATCATATTAGTAACAGTATTTTAATTTTTGAACAAAAGGGGTTTTTTATAGTGTGAATATATTAACATCTTCCGGTCGAGAAATTCCCGAGTGCTAACCCCAATGCTTTAGAAAACAGTAACTAAAAGATAGTTTGTCCATGGATGATAGCAGTAACATAGTAGTAACGGGCATCGTACTTTTCAACTTGCACTAAATTTAAAAAGTTCAAATATTTAAGTTACAGTATAGTTTTGAATAAATAGTTCATGTTAGTTTTATCAGTTCATGTGTACTGTTCTCCATTTTGCAGCCGAAGGTACTTTGAATACTGGTTTGCTGGTAAAGCTGGGCATGGAAGATCTCGACAGCATAGTGGTTTTTATTATCTCGAAATTTAGCTACACAAACGTTTCGTGAGGCTTCCGTGACGAGTTTTACTCAGCGTTCAACATCCTGCTTGTGAACTGGGAATCGCTTGGAAGTAATGTCCCAGTCAGGGATTGAGTCACTGTCGATGTGCGATTTGATCTCGTCGTCACTGATGTCAGATCATTTTTGAGTAATATTGTAGTTGATTTTCGATTACTTGAAAATTTTTACTGTTTTCATTCTATTGTCTATCTGACATGCCTTCACAATTCAGTCCAAGCTCTTTTGAAAAAGCTCATTAGTTACTTGTCATCTCACGTCATGGCTAACAGTAAGTGTTTTGGATGGGCGAAAAAAGCATTCAGTTCGATCACAGGGTCAACATTAAGCAAAGGTTTTGGCACATACCAGGTAGATTGTATTGATTGGTAAGCAATTTTCGGGTAGTCTTGTTGCTTAGAAAACATCTAATTAAAAAATTATCAACTATCGCAAAAATGAAGATTTTTTCTTAATATCTTGTCACAATTTAGGGCCTATGCGCGACCGGAAGATAACCGATTTTTATCATTTATTGTTTTTGTTTTTTTCTACATAATTCGCAACTCTCCCACGCTATTACAACTTCGATATCAAAAAAAGTATTTTTTCGGCCCATCCTACTGTACAAGCCCCTTCGTATGTCAGAAAGAATAAACTACGCCAAAATTTTAACATTTCAACAATTAATTCGTTCGAAGATAAACAAAACTCACGAAACATATTCAAACCTAGAAAATGTTTACAATATAAAGGTGTAATATATAAAAATATAAAAACAACTATTCTCCCATCATTTACTTAACATCACAATATATATGATAGTTTATAAAAATTTTTTCTTCAAGCGACGTTTCGTGGCATTGCCACATTATCAAGCCCTGAAAATATGGAAAAAAAACATACATGTATGACATAACGCGAATATGGTACATCAACACTCAACTACCGTACATTATATAAAAACTTATGAATTACCTTACAATCCTCATACTCATATGATCCTTATCCAATATAATATCAATCGACTTAAAAAAGTCTCGTCTTAGTGTCATGTCTAATCTACATACATATAATTTTAATGTAAAAAACAAATAAATTCAATAAATAAATTATGAAAAGATTACAACGTACAACTGCACTATTTATTATTATGCAAAATTTACTATTATAGTGTATCTATAGTTAATAAATGTAATTACCTTGAAAATAATGAAAGTATTTTTTCTATATGAGCTGAAAACTTTTTGGTTATATTTCTCCATAATTGCTCTGTCTGTTACTACTGATGGGTCTAAAGGTTAATGTCTATATATCTAGTTTGTTTATTAGTAGTGCATAGTGGGCTCCTATTTTTTGTGTATCAGTTTTGAAATTTACTGCTGTGTCCAAATTTTTTGTTATGAATATGGATTCCAAAATTTTCCTTTTGTAACTATTTTTTTCATAAAATAAAATGTCGGTTTTTTTAAAATTGAATTTATGGTTATTATTTATAGCATGTTGTGCTAATGCTGTTTTATTGATATTTTTTATGTTTTTGGTATCTGAATTATGTTGTCTGATTCTGTTTTCAAGTTTTTGTTTAGTTTCTCCGATATATATATTATTACATGTGTTGCATTCTATTTTATATATTAAATTACTTTTTTGCATATGGTCAATTATCTTATTTTTCTTGTTTATTATGTTCATGATTTTGTTATTATTAATTGGTGCTTTTTTTTTTATTAAAATCAAATTTTTTGAGTTTATGAATTATTTTATTGGTGAGTCCAGGTATGTATGTTATTCTATGGAACATCTTTGGATAATTTATATTATTTCTCATTGCCGTTGTGTTATCTATGTTGTCTATTGCACCTGTTATATTCTTTGCATGCTCTATGACATTTTTATTATCATTATTAATGTAAAAATCGGTTATTTTCTTTTGAATACTTATTTCTTTTATTTGTTTATTTTTTATTATTTTGTTACTGGATTGTGTGACTATTTGGTTTATATGTATTTTATCTTTTGTTTTTTTTTGTATTTAAATTTTTGTACCAATATTTGTTAATAATATGTTTAGGTATGAAATTATCTACTAAGATTTTATAAATATTTGTTTTAATTTCTTTAATGTATTCTATGTCAGTTGTGGCTATTGCTTTGAATACTAGATTATTTATAGTGTTTAAAATTTGGTGCTTAGGGTGTTTGCTGTGGTAATTAAGTAATCTATTAGTTTTTTTGTTGTTTTCTTGAACCATTTTGTTTTTATGTGGTTATTGTCCAAAATAATGGTCATGTCTAAAAAGTTGATGGTGTTATTTATTGATTTTTCAACTGTAAATTCCATTTTATTATTGAATCCATTAAAGGTTTGTACTAAATTATCGACATGTTCATTTTTAATTATAATTAGCAAATCATCAATATATTTATACAAAGCTAATGGTTTATTTTTTAATTTATTAAAACATTCATTAATTAAATGATTTAACCATATACCACTAAAATTTACACTCAAGTTTGAACCCATTGGTACTCCATCTAATTGCCTATAATAATGTTCATTATACATGAAATAATTATTATGTAAACATAATTTAAGCCCTTCCATGTATATCTTTTTATTCTTTATTGCGGTATATGGCTCTATATCATTCCATTTATCATTAATGACTTTTAAACATGTGTCTATTGGTATATTCGTGAATAAACTTTTTACATCCAGGCTAATCAGTGTGTGATTAATTAAATCATTAGGTTTAAATTTGGTTAAATGGTTTTTTAAATCTATGGAGTTTTTTTACGTCATATTTGTTATTATTATTGAGATGTGATAATGTTTTATTAAAATAAATATTAAGCTTTTCTATGGGGCCATTTTTTCCATTTATTATTAATCTTAAATTATGGTCAGCTTTATGTAATTTTATTAGTCCATGAGCTATTGGTGTGGTGAAAGTGTTAGGTGCTATATTATTCTTTTCTTTCTTGGTCATATATCCAGATTTTTCTAAGTTGTTTAGATATTTTATAATGTTTTTGGCTATATTATTTCCTGGATCTGTTCTAATTGTTCTGTAAATTTTTTTTTATCATTTAGTAAATTAAGAATTTTTATATCATAATCTTCTTTATCCATTATGGCTATTTGCTTAGTTTTATCTGATCTTACAAATATAATGTTTGGATTCTTTTTTATAAATAATTTTAAATGGTTGATGTCTTTATTTATGATGTAATCTAATGCCGAAAAATTGTTAATATTTTTATTTTTATATTTATCTATATAACTATTGAGTGATATGTTGATATTGTTTCTTAAACAGTTTTTATGGTTATCTGTGGTATTGTCATTTTCAATAATGGTTTCTAAATCTGCTATCAGTCTAATAATCTCTTTGTTAAGTATGTGTTTGTTGTTGTTGATATTTATGCAAAAGTTTTCCCCTAATGATAAAACATTTAATATATTAGTGGGTATATTTACTTTCGTCTTATTTATCACTCTATTACTTATGTGTAATGATTCATATTGATTAATAACTTTTGTCCCTGTGTTGTTATATGTTTTAAATTGTGAATCGGCTTTATTGTCTGCATTTTTTATGTATATATTGTTTGCTGTTAATGAGGTATGATTGTTGTTATGGTTATTATTATTCGATGGAGGTGTTGGAATTTTCAATTTGTTAATTTTTACTGTAATACGTCTTTCAAGTTTTTTTTATTTAGTATGTTTAATTTGGATTTTTCCAAATAATGTTTGTATTTCGTTATTATCAGAGTTATTTTGTTCTCTAATTCATTCAAGTCTATGTTTTTATCGTTGTGATATATATCATTAATGATGTAGTTTTTTGTTTTGAATATTACCCAAAAGGTTTGTTTTATTTCTAATTTGATGATTTTTTTATAGATGTTATCGACAAAAGCATTATTATTGGTGGCATTAAGGAAACTATTGTTAAAAAGATTGTCTATGCCTATTGCTAAATTTATGAGATGTTTAGGGCAAATGTTACGTTGCAAAGAATTCTTTAAATAATAAATTTTGCAATAACAATTAATTATTTTCATTATATAAGAAGCATACTTATTTACACTATTCACAATTAAAATGTATGGTAATTCAATGACAGCACGTTTTTATGTCATGATACATACCCACGCCCCCATCACACGCATATTCATGCATAGAACTCATAGAATGGTTGATATGGACATAATCATTGCGGTCCATGTTATAATATTATTATACAATATATAATTACTAAGGAGATATTATTATAATATAAAGGTGTAATATATAAAAATATAAAAACAACTATTCTCCCATCATTTACTTAACATCACAATATATATGATAGTTTATAAAAATTTTTTCTTCAAGCGACGTTTCGTGGCATTGCCACATTATCAAGCCCTGAAAATATGGAAAAAAAAAACATACATGTATGACATAACGCGAATATGGTACATCAACACTCAACTACCGTACATTATATAAAAACTTATGAATTACCTTACAATCCTCATACTCATATGATCCTTATCCAATATAATATCAATCGACTTAAAAAAGTCTCGTCTTAGTGTCATGGCTAATCTACATACATATAATTTTAATGTAAAAAAACAAATAAATTCAATAAATAAATTATGAAAAGATTACAACGTACAACTGCACTATTTATTATTATGCAAAATTTACTATTATAGTGTATCTATAGTTAATAAATGTAATTACCTTGAAAATAATGAAAGTATTTTTTCTATATGAGCTGAAAACTTTTTGGTTATATTTCTCCATAATTGCTCTGTCTGTTACTACTGATGGGTCTAAAGGTTAATGTCTATATATCTAGTTTGTTTATTAGTAGTGCATAGTGGGCTCCTATTTTTTGTGTATCAGTTTTGAAATTTACTGCTGTGTCCAAATTTTTTGTTATGAATATGGATTCCAAAATTTTCCTTTTGTAACTATTTTTTTCATAAAATAAAATGTCGGTTTTTTTTAAAATTGAATTTATGGTTATTATTTATAGCATGTTGTGCTAATGCTGTTTTATTGATATTTTTTATGTTTTTGGTATCTGAATTATGTTGTCTGATTCTGTTTTCAAGTTTTTGTTTAGTTTTTCTCCGATATATATATTATTACATGTGTTGCATTCTATTTTATATATTAAATTACTTTTTTGCATATGGTCAATTATCTTATTTTTCTTGTTTATTATGTTCATGATTTTGTTATTATTAATTGGGGCTGTTTTTTTTTTTATTAAAATCAAATTTTTTGAGTTTATGAATTATTTTATTGGTGAGTCCAGGTATGTATGTTATTCTATGGAACATCTTTGGATAATTTATATTATTTCTCATTGCCGTTGTGTTATCTATGTTGTCTATTGCACCTGTTATATTCTTTGCATGCTCTATGACATTTTTATTATCATTATTAATGTAAAAATCGGTTATTTTCTTTTGAATACTTATTTCTTTTATTTGTTTATTTTTTATTATTTTGTTACTGGATTGTGTGACTATTTGGTTTATATGTATTTTATCTTTATTGTTATTTTTTGTATTTAAATTTTTGTACCAATATTTGTTAATAATATGTTTAGGTATGAAATTATCTACTAAGATTTTATAAATATTTGTTTTAATTTCTTTAATGTATTCTATGTCAGTTGTGGCTATTGCTTTGAATACTAGATTATTTATAGTGTTTAAAATTTGGTGCTTAGGGTGTTTGCTGTGGTATTAAGTAATCTATTAGTTTTTTTGTTGTTTTCTTGAACCATTTTGTTTTTATGTGGTTATTGTCCAAAATAATGGTCATGTCTAAAAAGTTGATGGTGTTATTTATTGATTTTTCAACTGTAAATTCCATTTTATTATTGAATCCATTAAAGGTTTGTACTAAATTATCGACATGTTCATTTTTAATTATAATTAGCAAATCATCAATATATTTATACAAAGCTAATGGTTTATTTTTTAATTTATTAAAACATTCATTAATTAAATGATTTAACCATATACCACTAAAATTTACACTCAAGTTCGAACCCATTGGTACTCCATCTAATTGCCTATAATAATGTTCATTATACATGAAATAATTATTATGTAAACATAATTTAAGCCCTTCCATGTATATCTTTTTATTCTTTATTGCGGTATATGGCTCTATATCATTCCATTTATCATTAATGACTTTTAAACATGTGTCTATTGGTATATTCGTGAATAAACTTTTTACATCCAGGCTAATCAGTGTGTGTTTAATTAAATCATTAGGTTTAAATTTGGATAAATGGTTTTTTTAAATCTATGGAGTTTTTTACGTCATATTTGTTATTATTATTGAGATGTGATAATGTTTTATTAAAATAAATATTAAGCTTTTCTATGGGGCCATTTTTTCCATTTATTATTAATCTTAAATTATGGTCAGCTTTATGTAATTTTATTAGTCCATGAGCTATTGGTGTGGTGAAAGTGTTAGGTGCTATATTATTCTTTTCTTTCTTGGTCATATATCCAGATTTTTCTAAGTTGTTTAGATATTTTATAATGTTTTTGGCTATATTATTTCCTGGATCTGTTCTAATTGTTCTGTAAATTTTTTTATCATTTAGTAAATTAAGAATTTTTATATCATAATCTTCTTTATCCATTATGGCTATTTGCTTAGTTTTTTATCTGATCTTACAAATATAATGTTTGGATTCTTTTTTATAAATAATTTTAAATGGTTGATGTCTTTATTTATGATGTAATCTAATGCCGAAAAATTGTTAATATTTTTATTTTTATATTTATCTATATAACTATTGAGTGATATGTTGATATTGTTTCTTAAACAGTTTTTATGGTTATCTGTGGTATTGTCATTTTCAATAATGGTTTCTAAATCTGCTATCAGTCTAATAATCTCTTTGTTAAGTATGTGTTTGTTGTTGTTGATATTTATGCAAAAGTTTTCCCCTAATGATAAAACATTTAATATATTAGTGGGTATATTTACTTTCGTCTTATTTATCACTCTATTACTTATGTGTAATGATTCATATTGATTAATAACTTTTGTCCCTGTGTTGTTATATGTTTTAAATTGTGAATCGGCTTTATTGTCTGCATTTTTTATGTATATATTGTTTGCTGTTAATGAGGTATGATTGTTGTTATGGTTATTATTATTCGATGGAGGTGTTGGAATTTTCAATTTGTTAATTTTTACTGTAATACGTCTTTCAAGTTTTTTATTTAGTATGTTTAATTTGGATTTTTCCAAATAATGTTTGTATTTCGTTATTATCAGAGTTATTTTGTTCTCTAATTCATTCAAGTCTATGTTTTTATCGTTGTGATATATATCATTAATGATGTAGTTTTTTGTTTTGAATATTACCCAAAAGGTTTGTTTTATTTCTAATTTGATGATTTTTTTTATAGATGTTATCGACAAAAGCATTATTATTGGTGGCATTAAGGAAACTATTGTTAAAAAGATTGTCTATGCCTATTGCTAAATTTATGAGATGTTTAGGGCAAATGTTACGTTGCAAAGAATTCTTTAAATAATAAATTTTGCAATAAACAATTAATTATTTTCATTATATAAGAAGCATACTTATTTACACTATTCACAATTAAAATGTATGGTAATTCAATGACAGCACGTTTTATGTCATGATACATACCCACGCCCCCATCACACGCATATTCATGCATAGAACTCATAGAATGGTTGATATGGACATAATCATTGCGGTCCATGTTATAAAAACATAGACTTGAATGAATTAGAGAACAAAATAACTCTGATAATAACGAAATACAAACATTATTTGGAAAAATCCAAATTAAACATACTAAATAAAAAACTTGAAAGACGTATTACAGTAAAAATTAACAAATTGAAAATTCCAACACCTCCATCGAATAATAATAACCATAACAACAATCATACCTCATTAACAGCAAACAATATATACATAAAAAATGCAGACAATAAAGCCGATTCACAATTTAAAACATATAACAACACAGGGACAAAAGTTATTAATCAATATGAATCATTACACATAAGTAATAGAGTGATAAATAAGACGAAAGTAAATATACCCACTAATATATTAAATGTTTTATCATTAGGGGAAAACTTTTGCATAAATATCAACAACAACAACAAACACATACTTAACAAAGAGATTATTAGACTGATAGCAGATTTAGAAACCATTATTGAAAATGACAATACCACAGATAACCATAAAAACTGTTTAAGAAACAATATCAACATATCACTCAATAGTTATATAGATAAATATAAAAATAAAAATATTAACAATTTTTCGGCATTAGATTACATCATAAATAAAGACATCAACCATTTAAAATTATTTATAAAAAAGAATCCAAACATTATATTTGTAAGATCAGATAAAACTAAGCAAATAGCCATAATGGATAAAGAAGATTATGATATAAAAATTCTTAATTTACTAAATGATAAAAAAATTTACAGAACAATTAGAACAGATCCAGGAAATAATATAGCCAAAAACATTATAAAATATCTAAACAACTTAGAAAAATCTGGATATATGACCAAGAAAGAAAAGAATAATATAGCACCTAACACTTTCACCACACCAATAGCTCATGGACTAATAAAATTACATAAAGCTGACCATAATTTAAGATTAATAATAAATGGAAAAAATGGCCCCATAGAAAAGCTTAATATTTATTTAATAAAACATTATCACATCTCAATAATAATAACAAATATGACGTAAAAAACTCCATAGATTTAAAAAACCATTTATCCAAATTTAAACCTAATGATTTAATTAATCACACACTGATTAGCCTGGATGTAAAAAGTTTATTCACGAATATACCAATAGACACATGTTTAAAAGTCATTAATGATAAATGGAATGATATAGAGCCATATACCGCAATAAAGAATAAAAAGATATACATGGAAGGGCTTAAATTATGTTTACATAATAATTATTTCATGTATAATGAACATTATTATAGGCAATTAGATGGAGTACCAATGGGTTCGAACTTGAGTGTAAATTTTAGTGGTATATGGTTAAATCATTTAATTAATGAATGTTTTAATAAATTAAAAAATAAACCATTAGCTTTGTATAAATATATTGATGATTTGCTAATTATAATTAAAAATGAACATGTCGATAATTTAGTACAAACCTTTAATGGATTCAATAATAAAATGGAATTTACAGTTGAAAAATCAATAAATAACACCATCAACTTTTTAGACATGACCATTATTTTGGACAATAACCACATAAAAACAAAATGGTTCAAGAAAACAACAAAAACTAATAGATTACTTAATTACCACAGCAAACACCCTAAGCACCAAATTTTAAACACTATAAATAATCTAGTATTCAAAGCAATAGCCACAACTGACATAGAATACATTAAAGAAATTAAAACAAATATTTATAAAATCTTAGTAGATAATTTCATACCTAAACATATTATTAACAAATATTGGTACAAAAATTTAAATACAAAAAATAACAATAAAGATAAAATACATATAAACCAAATAGTCACACAATCCAGTAACAAAATAATAAAAAATAAACAAATAAAAGAAATAAGTATTCAAAAGAAAATAACCGATTTTTACATTAATAATGATAATAAAAATGTCATAGAGCATGCAAAGAATATAACAGGTGCAATAGACAACATAGATAACACAACGGCAATGAGAAATAATATAAATTATCCAAAGATGTTCCATAGAATAACATACATACCTGGACTCACCAATAAAATAATTCATAAACTCAAAAAATTTGATTTTAATAAAAAAACAGCCCCAATTAATAATAACAAAATCATGAACATAATAAACAAGAAAAATAAGATAATTGACCATATGCAAAAAAGTAATTTAATATATAAAATAGAATGCAACACATGTAATAATATATATATCGGAGAAACTAAACAAAAACTTGAAAACAGAATCAGACAACATAATTCAGATACCAAAAACATAAAAAATATCAATAAAACAGCATTAGCACAACATGCTATAAATAATAACCATAAATTCAATTTTAAAAAAACCGACATTTTATTTTATGAAAAAAATAGTTACAAAAGGAAAATTTTGGAATCCATATTCATAACAAAAAATTTGGACACAGCAGTAAATTTCAAAACTGATACACAAAAAATAGGAGCCCACTATGCACTACTAATAAACAAACTAGATATATAGACATTAACCTTTAGACCCATCAGTAGTAACAGACAGAGCAATTATGGAGAAATATAACCAAAAAGTTTTCAGCTCATATAGAAAAAATACTTTCATTATTTTCAAGGTAATTACATTTATTAACTATAGATACACTATAATAGTAAATTTTGCATAATAATAAATAGTGCAGTTGTACGTTGTAATCTTTTCATAATTTATTTATTGAATTTATTTGTTTTTTACATTAAAATTATATGTATGTAGATTAGACATGACACTAAGACGAGACTTTTTTAAGTCGATTGATATTATATTGGATAAGGATCATATGAGTATGAGGATTGTAAGGTAATTCATAAGTTTTTATATAATGTACGGTAGTTGAGTGTTGATGTACCATATTCGCGTTATGTCATACATGTATGTTTTTTTCCATATTTTCAGGGCTTGATAATGTGGCAATGCCACGAAACGTCGCTTGAAGAAAAAATTTTTATAAACTATCATATATATTGTGATGTTAAGTAAATGATGGGGAGAATAGTTGTTTTTTTATATTTTTATATATTACACCTTTATATTATAATAATATCTCCTTAGTAATTATATATTGTATAATAATATTATAACATGGACCGCAATGATTATGTCCATATCAACCATTCTATGAGTTCTATGCATGAATATGCGTGTGATGGGGGCGTGGGTATGTATCATGACATAAAACGTGCTGTCATTGAATTACCATACATTTTAATTGTGAATAGTGTAAATAAGTATGCTTCTTATATAATGAAAATAATTAATTGTTATTGCAAAATTTATTATTTAAAGAATTCTTTGCAACGTAACATTTGCCCTAAACATCTCATAAATTTAGCAATAGGCATAGACAATCTTTTTAACAATAGTTTCCTTAATGCCACCAATAATAATGCTTTTGTCGATAACATCTATAAAAAAATCATCAAATTAGAAATAAAACAAACCTTTTGGGTAATATTCAAAACAAAAAACTACATCATTAATGATATATATCACAACGATAAAAACATAGACTTGAATGAATTAGAGAACAAAATAACTCTGATAATAACGAAATACAAACATTATTTGGAAAAATCCAAATTAAACATACTAAATAAAAAACTTGAAAGACGTATTACAGTAAAAATTAACAAATTGAAAATTCCAACACCTCCATCGAATAATAATAACCATAACAACAATCATACCTCATTAACAGCAAACAATATATACATAAAAAATGCAGACAATAAAGCCGATTCACAATTTAAAACATATAACAACACAGGGACAAAAGTTATTAATCAATATGAATCATTACACATAAGTAATAGAGTGATAAATAAGACGAAAGTAAATATACCCACTAATATATTAAATGTTTTATCATTAGGGGAAAACTTTTGCATAAATATCAACAACAACAAACACATACTTAACAAAGAGATTATTAGACTGATAGCAGATTTAGAAACCATTATTGAAAATGACAATACCACAGATAACCATAAAAACTGTTTAAGAAACAATATCAACATATCACTCAATAGTTATATAGATAAATATAAAAATAAAAATATTAACAATTTTTTCGGCATTAGATTACATCATAAATAAAGACATCAACCATTTAAAATTATTTATAAAAAAGAATCCAAACATTATATTTGTAAGATCAGATAAAACTAAGCAAATAGCCATAATGGATAAAGAAGATTATGATATAAAAATTCTTAATTTACTAAATGATAAAAAAATTTACAGAACAATTAGAACAGATCCAGGAAATAATATAGCCAAAAACATTATAAAATATCTAAACAACTTAGAAAAATCTGGATATATGACCAAGAAAGAAAAGAATAATATAGCACCTAACACTTTCACCACACCAATAGCTCATGGACTAATAAAATTACATAAAGCTGACCATAATTTAAGATTAATAATAAATGGAAAAAATGGCCCCATAGAAAAGCTTAATATTTATTTTAATAAAACATTATCACATCTCAATAATAATAACAAATATGACGTAAAAAACTCCATAGATTTAAAAAAACCATTTATCCAAATTTAAACCTAATGATTTAATTAATCACACACTGATTAGCCTGGATGTAAAAAGTTTATTCACGAATATACCAATAGACACATGTTTAAAAGTCATTAATGATAAATGGAATGATATAGAGCCATATACCGCAATAAAGAATAAAAAGATATACATGGAAGGGCTTAAATTATGTTTACATAATAATTATTTCATGTATAATGAACATTATTATAGGCAATTAGATGGAGTACCAATGGGTTCGAACTTGAGTGTAAATTTTAGTGGTATATGGTTAAATCATTTAATTAATGAATGTTTTAATAAATTAAAAAATAAACCATTAGCTTTGTATAAATATATTGATGATTTGCTAATTATAATTAAAAATGAACATGTCGATAATTTAGTACAAACCTTTAATGGATTCAATAATAAAATGGAATTTACAGTTGAAAAATCAATAAATAACACCATCAACTTTTTAGACATGACCATTATTTTGGACAATAACCACATAAAAACAAAATGGTTCAAGAAAACAACAAAAACTAATAGATTACTTAATTACCACAGCAAACACCCTAAGCACCAAATTTTAAACACTATAAATAATCTAGTATTCAAAGCAATAGCCACAACTGACATAGAATACATTAAAGAAATTAAAACAAATATTTATAAAATCTTAGTAGATAATTTCATACCTAAACATATTATTAACAAATATTGGTACAAAAATTTAAATACAAAAAATAACAATAAAGATAAAATACATATAAACCAAATAGTCACACAATCCAGTAACAAAATAATAAAAAATAAACAAATAAAAGAAATAAGTATTCAAAAGAAAATAACCGATTTTTTACATTAATAATGATAATAAAAATGTCATAGAGCATGCAAAGAATATAACAGGTGCAATAGACAACATAGATAACACAACGGCAATGAGAAATAATATAAATTATCCAAAGATGTTCCATAGAATAACATACATACCTGGACTCACCAATAAAATAATTCATAAACTCAAAAAATTTGATTTTAATAAAAAAACAGCCCCAATTAATAATAACAAAATCATGAACATAATAAACAAGAAAAATAAGATAATTGACCATATGCAAAAAAGTAATTTAATATATAAAATAGAATGCAACACATGTAATAATATATATATCGGAGAGAAACTAAACAAAAACTTGAAAACAGAATCAGACAACATAATTCAGATACCAAAAACATAAAAAATATCAATAAAACAGCATTAGCACAACATGCTATAAATAATAACCATAAATTCAATTTTAAAAAAACCGACATTTTATTTTATGAAAAAAATAGTTACAAAAGGAAAATTTTGGAATCCATATTCATAACAAAAAATTTGGACACAGCAGTAAATTTCAAAACTGATACACACAAAAAATAGGAGCCCACTATGCACTACTAATAAACAAACTAGATATATAGACATTAACCTTTAGACCCATCAGTAGTAACAGACAGAGCAATTATGGAGAAATATAACCAAAAAGTTTTCAGCTCATATAGAAAAAATACTTTCATTATTTTCAAGGTAATTACATTTATTAACTATAGATACACTATAATAGTAAATTTTGCATAATAATAAATAGTGCAGTTGTACGTTGTAATCTTTTCATAATTTATTTATTGAATTTATTTGTTTTTTACATTAAAATTATATGTATGTAGATTAGACATGACACTAAGACGAGACTTTTTTAAGTCGATTGATATTATATTGGATAAGGATCATATGAGTATGAGGATTGTAAGGTAATTCATAAGTTTTTATATAATGTACGGTAGTTGAGTGTTGATGTACCATATTCGCGTTATGTCATACATGTATGTTTTTTTCCATATTTTCAGGGCTTGATAATGTGGCAATGCCACGAAACGTCGCTTGAAGAAAAAATTTTTATAAACTATCATATATATTGTGATGTTAAGTAAATGATGGGAGAATAGTTGTTTTTTTATTTTTATATATTACACCTTTATATTATAATAATATCTCCTTAGTAATTATATATTGTATAATGTTTACAATGTTTTTAGTCCATTTCACCACCTCTATTTTATTTATTTTTTATTTTTTTCCCCCCGCACCATTTCCAGAAACTCTAACCACACGGTTGGAAATGCAATTAATAATGACAATGTATTCTGTCAGAAGCTAGTAGAAATTATTAACGAACTACAACCATTGCTTAAATCTGAAGCTCTTCAGGAATACACAACACCAGCATTTCTATCAGGTTTTTCGATGGTTATTTATATGTTTCAAAAAAAAAAATTATAAATTACAATACCTAAAAAACAACGAAATATTAGTTTTAGAGCAATATTTTGTAACCCAGGTAGGGTAAAAGATAGAAATCTGAAATTTACATAAATTGAAGACTTATATGTATTTGATTTAAGAAAAATTCTTGAGATCCTGAAATTTGAATCAGATCTCCAATCACTTAGTTTATCACCGCTGTGCGGATCTGAGACCTCTCCCCCTTCATTACTATCTCACCAATCCTCAGTCAATTTTTTTTAAACAAATCAGTGAATGATACAAAATAAATGATCCACTCTTTGTCATGAATAATTCATGCATTCAGCGTCTAGTATCAGAGTAATTAAATATAAATATATAAATTAATATTGAAAGATGATTCGTTATTAGTAAAATTAGTAAATATGATTCGAATGGAGACTTTAGACGACCATGTTATTACAGTAAAAAGATTAAAACTAGATGTGAATGCAAAGATTGCGTTAGGTCTTATCTTACAGATTTAGTTTTTTGACACGGTCGGGTATTGTTTTTATTCAAGCATTAATTAAAAGTTTATCAACCAGAAGCTGAATAGCCCTGAAGATGGCCTTTATGGTCCAAAACGTAGGCATGTTCTCTACTAAAATAATAAACGCTATTTCGTTAATAATAGCAAGAGGAATTATAGGTGATAGGTGACATTTGTCACGGAGGCTAAACTACCATACAAGAGTTTCTAAATCCGTAGCTCAAACTTAAGACCAACTTTCTTCGCAAATCCTCGGCCTCAGGAACGGCGGTAATCTCGGCTTTGGTGCGATCTAGTTTAGCCCAACTAGGAAATTTGCTGGTCCGATAAAATATTACTTGAAAGAAAATATCGATCGCTATATTATAGTTTGCTGTGCATTAGAAATAAAGATATACCAAAATTAATATTTAAGAAAATTATATATCTAGAACAGAAACAAATTTATAAATTTGATTGAATTAATAAATCATTAATGAAAGAAGAACTCAGAGAATGTATCGCAAACGAAAAAATTCAGTTCTTTGCCAGTTTCCTTATTTAAAAAAAAATAATCATAAATATTATTGAACATTTTCAAAAATGCGCATTTTAACAGAGCAAATAGACTGAAAGACAAACGAGCGTTAAAAAAAACAAAAAAAACATGGCACGTTAGTTAGATTTTTTGATAAAAAAGACAACTATAATAAACAGCAATGTACCTATCTCTGTGTCGTTTTGTAATCTTGTAAGTTGTTAACACCTTAAATATTCTTGAAAACCAATCTAGTGCTCATTGGAACACATGATAAAATATATTTATTACAAACTGTACAATCAGCTGATTAGGAAACAATATCATATCTATATACTCACATTATTATAACTTTATATCGCGGGCACCTCATGCTAAACGTATTTACAGACAGTAAATTACTTTAAATAAGACTCTACGATTCTTTTTCTCTTTGCTAGAAAAAAAGATCCTACCTGAAACTGCAACAGCACCTAAATACATACAAATACTTACTGAAACTCATGCGGACTTACTGCTAACTGATCAAAGATTTATGGTTTAGTCAAAAAAATATCACAAATTACAAACATTTTAATCATAAAAACTCGTACGTATGGTAAGTAAAAGTATGTCGTCGAATTTATACCTTTTCTTCAACTGTTTAATCTAATTATATAATATAAGTACAGTAGGCTATTTAAAAATATACAAAACAAACATAACAAAATTGAATTGTACTTACGCCAGTTTTTATGGATTTAAGAACTTACCTGAAACAAAAATATACAAATTACTATTGAAACAAAATGTTATTTCAAAAAATATATGTAGGATGTAGTTGGGAATCAGTAGAAAAAACAAAACAAATCTATTTAAAAAAAACATTAATTATTGAAAAACTAATGTCCTGAGGAGGAGACAACCCACCTCATGTTACTGAGAACCATAGTTTCCATGGTACAGCGGTAACCCATGGCTCGATTGCCTGTACCATTAGGTCAAATTGACCATTCCCAACAACGTAGGTTGAAACAATCGTTATCTAGAACAGTGAAAAATCGGTCTAGATCCACATATTATGATTGTTGAGGGTCAAAAGGCAGACTTAGACCTTAGATCTGTTTTCACCGAAACAGACTGTCCGTGGACCGATCCTACGGGAGGCTGTTCACATTCTACAATACCACTTCACGATACCCGATTAAGATAAACGAAGTAAGGTCATCACTAGAGACCGGATTTTTGTGCAGTAAAAAATCAAAAAATGTGCAGTAAAAAACACAAAACATGCAAAATCGTGCAGTAAAAAACTCTAAACGTGAATTTAAAAACTTAATACATGCAGCAATCCATTTATTTACACAAATATGCAAAACATAACCAGCCTTGAATAAACTTAAGGACATTTCGACAAACGTTTCGTTTTAGTGTTAGTTCAATCTTAAATACTTCCAAATTTGGGGAAAAAAGGAGATGAAAAAAATTGTTAATTAAAAGAAATATAAAACATCTTTATTGAAATTTTCTTTTACGTGGAAACAAAATATAATTAAATGTTTTTGAAAAATAAATTAGTTTTTAAAAGTTTCGTGAAAATGTACGACATTATAAATCTCAAAATATTTCTCAGTAAAAATCATGCCACCTGTCACTTAATAAAATGTTCTTTAGCAAAGAAAAGGAACGTTCTACATCTATGGACATAACAGGACAATTTTTGTAGCATGCGATTGTGGATGGATCCAGATTATCAGCTTCTATTTCCTTTCCGTTGATACAATAATTTGATATTTTTTAACGAATGTAGCCGTAGTTTTTCTCAAGGATTTACTCGAATTTTGAAAATAAACATCTTCCCTTTTCATTTTCAATTCGTTTTAAGTTTTCTTCGAGAGTTTCAACAAATATCAACTCTGGATATTCATTGGTCAATTTTTTCAATTTCGTCGAAACACTCGCGGACGTTTTTTGGCATTTTCAAAGTTGATAGTTTAAAATCTTGTTAACAACTAGCCCTTTGTGCTAAATCAGAACTGGAGAATGAAATGGGAAGCGGGTAGTAAAATTTTCTGAGGAAACGTCTTAGTTCTAGGAAGTACGTCGATCCTCAATGTTCGCCTAAATCCTCAAAGCTCCTAATTCAATACGATCATTTAAAAGTAGTAGGTCACAAATACATTTGATTTAAGCGACTTTTTACTTTCAATTTTAAACTAATTAACCTATTTAATATAAATAATTGTTATAAATGTTGCCTAATAATCCTAAGTAAAATTTTCAAAAATTAAATGGTTAAGTGAAGATGAATTTGGTTCAATTGTGCGATTTCGTGCAGTAAAACCCGAATTCGTGCAATTAAGCTCAAAAAGTCAAATTTGTGCAATTTCGTGCAAAATAAAATTTAAGAATAAGAATCCTTAGGTTATAAATGAGATAACTACTTGGATTAGAGAGCGCTAAATCAAAGCGAACTAAATGTGCAATAACACAGAAATCCGGTCTCTAGTCATCACTCTCACGCCCTGTCGGTGTGTTGCCTCCAGAGGGCTAACGGTTCTCACTTATCTGTTAGGTGAGGTTGCCAAAAACGCCCGGGCCAAAAACAGCCGTTCGGCCATCCCGACCACATTTTAAGGTAAAATATTATTATATATTTTTTACTTAAATACTAATAATACGAATATAAAAAATTCTTCCAAACAAGAGTTCGTTAAATCTCCTATTCAAATTTAGCTTCATCCAAATAAGAGGAAAGTGATCAAGCCCTAAAAACCGGGGAAACTTACACAACCCAGTTAATAATGTTTAGTTCTGAAATAATGCTTGCCCTCCTAAATTTTTTTTTTTTAATTTATATGCATTTATTGAAATTTACAACTCTACAGAATATATACATCAAGTAAATGTATTGACAACGATTATAATAACATGTTAAAACTTTCTTTCCAAGTTTTAACATTTTTTGTTTATATATCAGTAGCACTTTATTAAAACTTCTACACTAGAAGGTCTCTAGGCCATCTTCGTTTGAGACGCCTCGGAGGATTATCAGGAATGAAGTGGGAAGCAAGTTGAGAAACTAACGGATTTGAGTGATCATGGAGCTTACTATGAAAAGATAGGTATTTGGTGTGGGCTAAATCAACAACATATGGCACATTAAGGTCTTTATGGATAAGTTTATTGGTGACAAAGTAAGGAGCATTGAGGATTTTACAAAGGATTTTGGATTGTAAGGATTGAATACGAGATGAATTGGATGGTTTAGTGGAGCCCCAAAGCTCAACTCCGTACGTCCAAACAGGTCTAACCACAGTTATGTATATGAGTCTTTTGTAATAAATTGGGAGCTTTGAACGTTTGTCTAGTAAATGTTGAAGTAGTCTGAAACGACGGGCAGTTTCCTTCTAAAATTTAAATAAAAAAAGAGAATTGTCGAGATCGAATATCGAATAACTTATCTGGTGTGAACATACCAGCATACATATTGCGGTTCTTGAATGATAGAGGAAAATCCAGATTTTTGTTGTATTTTTTATATTTTTTTTTATTTAGACCTTTGTCATCTAGGCAAACATCCCTTAAATTTTAGGCTAAAATAATTAATACATTTAGTTACCTAACAACTGTTGTGACAAAAATAGATCTACCAGCTTCTAAATATGTAGATCATAATTGGTCTCTAATACATATCAGGTCTAAATAAAACTAACTTCTTAACTATTTATTCCGGTATGCGATATATTTATATACAGGGTGATTTTCTCTTAGTGTAAACAGAAAAAAAAAAAAAAAAAAATGAATGAAACTAACCGCACCTTCCTATGCCAATCCATTGCAGATATATGAAATTAATAAGAATTTTTTAAGTAAACCACGTTTTTCGCCATACAAGCTGTAATGTGTCCAGTTGGCTCAAAGATTTTTCAAATTTTGACCATATTCACGGATTTAGAATTAAATTTCCTACGAGACCAAAGCACATGTAACCTTACATTTTACACACTCGGAGCTTAAAGAACAGCCTTGATCTTCAACATAAATTTAATGCTGAATCCGTAAATACTTTCAAAATTAAGTTAGAATTTTCATGTACCTGCAACGGATTGGAACAGAAAGGTGTGGCCAGCGGTATTTGTTTTCATTTTTGGTCTTGTTTCACTCAATTTTCTTTTTATTTACACAAAGATGGAATCACCCTGCATAATAAAATTAGCCAAAGCACATGTAACCTTGAACTTTAAAAAATCGGGGCCAAAAGAATAGCTCGACCTTCAACTTAACTTTAATGCTAAATCCGTAAATGTTGTCAAAACTTGAAAAATCTTGAGCCAATTGGAGATATTACAACTCTTATGGCAAAAAACGTGGGTTACCCCCAAAAAAGTTTTCATATATCTGCAACGGATTGAAACAGAAAGGTGTGGTCAGCGGCATTTGTCTTTATTTTTGATCTTGTTTCGCTCAATTTTCTTTTTATTTACACAAAGAGGGAATCACCCTGTATAATAAAATTAGCCAAAGCACATGTAACCTTGAACTTTAAAAAATCGGGGCCAAAAGAATAGCTCGACCTTCAACTTAACTTTAATGCTAAATCCGTAAATGTTGTCAAAACTTGAAAAATCTTGAGCCAATTGGAGATATTACAACTCTTATGGCAAAAAACGTGGGTTACCCCCAAAAAAGTTTTCATATATCTGCAACGGATTGAAACAGAAAGGTGTGGTCAGCGGCATTTGTCTTTATTTTTGATCTTGTTTCGCTCAATTTTCTTTTTATTTACACAAAGAGGGAATCACCCTGTATAATAAAATTAGCCAAAGCACATGTAACCTTGAATTTTAAATACTTGGAGCCAAAAGAATAGCTTAATCCGTAAATGCTGTCAAAGCTTGAAACATCTTGAGCCAATTGGAGATATTACAACTCTTATGGCATAAAACCTGGGTTACCCCCCCCCCCCAAAAAAAAATTAGAATTTTCATATATCTGCAACGGATTGGAATAGAAAGGTGCGGTCAGCGGCATTTGTTTTCATTTTTAGTCTAGTTTCACTTATTTTATTTTATTATTATTTTATTATTATTTTTTTTTGGTAACGGTCGGGTTAAGAGGAGGCAGCAAACTGCCTTGACCCGCGCTACACCCACCAGTTCGATCCTTACGCTTCACTTCGAGTTTACATTTATCGATAGCTCTTTCCTATAACCTCACATGTAAACAATCACTTCTACAGTTTCAACTTGGATTGTGTTGTTTAGTGTGTTATATTGATATTTAAGTCTTCTTAAATGTAAATAACTGAAACATAAGTTAACAACATGAGTATCATAAAGGATTAAGTGTTTTATCAATTCATGTTTTCTTATTCCCTCTTATCTAATGTGTAAAAGTGTTACAAAACTTAAGAACATTAATTTGTACATGGATTTGGTGTTTTATATATTTTTATTTGTTGTATCAATTTAAGTGATAAAATTTCAGTATGCTTATTTTGTGAATGCATTCTTTGTCATCCATAATACTTATTGCCCAAAAGTGAGACAGATTGTATAATTATTTCAATAAAACATATCGATCTAAAAATAAATCTGAGAAAATATTTATTTCCACTTCCCTTGAGAAAATATAGCAGAGATTAACATCATCACTTTCAACTAGGATTCTGTCTTATAATGTATAATAGATTATAACATGGAGAATAGGCAATGTTAAAATAATCACTAATTAAGAGGTAAATGACACGTTACTATATAATTGTAAAACTGTTGGTATAATGTTATAGATTAAAGTGTTTTAAAAAAAATTTAGAAGCCCGATGATGGAGCATTGTCTCGGAAACATGTAGCTACAAATGTTAAATAAATAGGAGTTATGACAAATAACTACTTAAGGATTCTGTCTTTTAAATATTTATAATTTGTTATTTAAACTTCCCTCACATCACAAAGTTTATTAAGAATTAACATTAGTGATGGTTTAGCATTATATTAAATTTCATTTAATATAAAATTAATTCAAATTGATTTAGTGTCTTATATTTTGAAATTTTCTTATTTCCACTTCATTATTTTTTTATTTCACATTTTAGTATCATAAGGTAAACAGAAGTTAATATTACTTTGAACAGGGACTTAAAGTTTCTCCGTAAATAAATGAGAATAACCTTTCCCCTCTAAAAGTAGCGACTAAAACACCGAAATAAATCGGAAGAAGGTAAGAATCGATAAAAGGTATTCTCGGCGGGCGTAGGAGCTGCCTCCTCTTAACCCGACCGTTACCTTTTTTTTTTTTTTTACACTGAGAGGGAATCACCCTGTATAATAAAGTTAACTGCTGACTCGACAATGAGACACAGCTGCAAGGCTGGCTAAATTAAAAACGACAATTCCTTTGAAAGCAGCTTCATACTTAACAAGTTAATTGATAATTACTTAGTTGCTAAGTTAACTAAAGTGAACCATTAGAAGGCCGTTGGAGGGGACAGTGTCAACAGCCCTTGTTTGCCCTAGGCGATATCGAACCGAGCCTAGTTAGTACCTACTTAGTCGAAGGGAGGTAATAAGTAAATTTTCACAATTATTTTACTTCATTATATCTTTCAAAATGTTAACCAAATACATTATATTGTGTCAAATATATTAATTATATATATACAGGGTGTTCAATATTCGAAGGCCACCCCCTTTTTTTTCCACAGCTTTTGAAATTTTTAAACGAAACACTGTGTGTCAAATAAAGTTTCTTTTCAGGTTATAGGTTGCTCTCTAAACTTCTCCAGTTCTTCTCCAGCGACCCTAACTTTGAAATTTCCAGTGGGATATGGTATTTTTTTTAGGACGGATTTCGATAGAAGATGAAATTTTGAATCGATTTTATATTCGCCGATGAATTTTTTTTATTCCCGGCACTGTATCGCCGCAAATCGTGAAAAATCAGTTTAATAAAATAAGCAATCTAAAACTGGTATTGAAAAAAAAAAAAAAAAAAAAAAAACATTGAACAAAAATATGAAATTAAGTCCATCCAGCGACTGGTACGACGAGCGGTGAGAACAGGTCGACTTAGAATTTTTAAAAACTTTTTAGAAGTTTCCCTCAAAATTTTATTTTTGCAATACCAGTTTTAGCTATATTAGGAGCCAGAACCTCCTGTAATTTAAATTTTTTTTTTTTTTTTTTTTTTCAATAAACAGTAATTTTTCATTCATTTATTCATTTAATACCAGTTTTAGATTACTCATTTTCTTAAAATCATTTTTCACGATTTGTGGCGATTCGGTGCCCCGGATAAAAAAATTCACCGGTATAAAATCGATTCAAAATTTGATTTTCTATCGAAATCTTTCGTAAAAAATACCACATCCCATTGGAAATTATAAAGTTAGGGCCACTGGAGAAGAACTGGAGAACGTTGGAGAGCAGACTATAACCTGAAAAGAAACTTTATTTGACACAGTTAAGCCCCTGAGAGTTCCGTTTCAAAATTTTAAAAACTGTGGGATAAAAATGGGGTGGCCATCGAATATTGAACACCCTGTGTAATTTTAATCTGTAGCATATTTTTCAAGAGTCCACCGTTATCGAGATATAATCGAAAAATACAAAAATGGGACTTTCTGGCAAGTCTGGCAAAATGCAATAGAAAGTATTATAAATATCAAAAGAAAGGATAGGGTCAAGTGCATTGATATTCAGAAGAAAACGGGGCTCAAAGACTCTTCCATGCTTATAAAAAAATTAAAATGGAAATGGGCTGGACATGTGTAGAGATCTACTGACGACAGTTACGTTATAGTTACAGTTACGTTACGTAACTTCGGGAAAAATGGTCCGATTTCGGATTTCTTTTTCTCATTACCTAGGTACTAGTTCCAGCTACAATTAATATTTCAAGAATTCCTTCGAAAAAAAGCTTCGTTATCGTGTTATAGATTAAAAAAAAAAAAATAATAACGGGTTTTTTTTTTTTGCTGTTATTTGCAATTTTGAATATGAAGCCGATGGTTACCGTGGTAGCAAACTTCAGATTCGGATTCAGCACCCCAAAAAACATAAGATCCGTTGAGAATAAAAGTTCCACAGTTTTTTTCTTCGGCAAACCCATATTTTACTGGACTATTAGTTGCACAATAAAAGCTATTTTCATTTCATTTCATTTCACAAATTTTACTACTCCTAAGAAAGCTATAAAGTCAAAGATTATCCCATTTTTCATGCACTCTGCAATATGTTTATTGACTAGGCTTAAGACTCAAACTTCTATTCACAAGGCATCACCACCTAAAGTATTGAGCAAAATGTGACTTTTTTTCATTAAAACCAATATAACGCCTAACTACAATTATTATATTACCGACAAAAGTATTCTCCATTAAATTTCTGATCAGTAACCTATCGTCAAACATTCGATCCGTACAACAACAGAGCGTGACAAACGTATGTTCCATGCATTCTACCCTCCTCAGTTTAGCACTTATTGACTGGACTATCAATACTGGAATTTCTCTAAATCCAAACTTAATTCACTTCAATTTATCCCAACTTTTCATATCATCAAATGCACGGATATGGCCACAACTGGACCAGAAGCCAGAATCGACCCTGAGCTATCGAGGTCTACTTTATTTAGCAGAGCTGACTGGAGCAGAGAGCAGGAGGTCAATAAAGTCAGAGATGGGAAGGCCGACTTTGGCAGGTACATCTCTTATATTTTATGGCCTACGGGTCTCTTGGGTTCTTTAGGGTTAGCCGATCTTTGGAGGTTTCGAGAAGAAATATAATCCTATAAGTCTTATTTAATTAAATATAACAAACTAACCAATTGAAAAGAAACAATAAAACTCTCAGAAAGTTACTTTAATAAAGTGTTTTTACAGGCCTAAAACGTATTATCAGAATCGATGAATCAGAGGATAGATACAATAGAAAACAGAATAAAACCATTATACACCAAATTTGATAAATATCATTTAAAAAAATGGAAATTAAAAATAAACGAACAAAAACTATAAGTAATAATTTTTACGAAAAGAAGGCCCAACAAACCGAAACATATCTTTCTAAATAATATTCGAATCCCTTGGACTCAAAACTGTTACCTACCTCGGTCTGGAACTCGATAAACGATTGACATTTACACTTCAAATAAACAACGAATGAGGCAAAGCCAAAAAACTTTTAAGTACTATGGCCTCATATTTCAGAAGAAAATCCCCACTGTCGATCAAAAACAAAATCATTCTGTATAAATCAGTCATAAGACCATTACTGGCGTACGCCTCTCCCATATAGAGACCTACACTAGTGACTCTAACAATAAAAAAATAGAAAGGTTGCCAAAACCTAAGTATGAAAATAATAAACAACTACCCCGGATATGCAAAAATAACCGACATGCTAATCAAATTAGGTTTTCAAACAATAAACAATTTATTTACAAATAGACCCGGAGCTTTTTCAAAAGACAAGTATCTGGTTTAGGCTAAATCAACAACACATGGGACATTAAGATCTTTACAGATAAGTTTATGTGTAACAAAGTAAGGAGCATTAAAGATTTTGGATTGTAAAGATTGTATACGAAAAGAATTAGAATGTTTAGTTGAGTCCCAAAGCTTAACTACATATGTCCAAATAGGTGAGATAACCGTCTTTTAAAAATCGAAAGGTTTGAACGCCTGTCGATTAAATGTTGAGAAAGTCGAAAACGACAAGCAGTTTCCTATCGTTTTAGTCTTGTATGTGGGTTCCAAGTTGGAGTCCTATCCTAGATTGCGGATCTGTTCAACAGGTATCAGTGGGATATTATTAAAGGGTAGTGTAGGACAGGAAGTCGCAGCTATACGACGAAGGGTAAAGGTTATTTGACACCATTCTTGAAGGTTGATAACATGAGATTGTGAGGCAATAAATGGATCATTATTTATTGTATCTTCACTGTTTATAACGAAAGTAATAAACAAATGGAATCAACAAAATATTTGATGGGTTTTCTAAATAATATTGACCTCTATGAAATATTGAGACCCCGAGCCCAAATATTTTTTTTAAAGGTACCAGAAGGGTATTTGCACAACACTCGGAAGGGGTTGGTTTTCGGAAACCTTTTATCCCCTCCCCCCCTCGGTAACATTTTACTGTAAATAGGAGGTCCTCAATATTCAGCTGAGATCCTCTTATCAAAGAGGCATAGGTAGATTGGATGTATCAACTTCCTGTGAAAAAGAGCGGGTCGTAAATACTCTCCCATATTTATGTATATATATTTATATATAGAAGGCTGCGGTGTGTTTGTAGCCAACGGAGCGTCGCCCTTTTCACGGACCGCGTCTGATTCAGAGGAGATGAAAAGAACCAACTCCCTTGAGGGACGAGTCTATAATACTAAGGTCATCATAAAGGTTATATCCTACCAACAGAGGGAACCTAAAACCTAAAGGCTAAATGGAAAAATAATCACACAAATGCGATGTTGCTATCTTATTTAATAGTGAAGTATATAATATTAATAAAAGTGGTGTGTCTTTTTTCTTACAAAGTTTCGATTAACTATACCGGTACCAATATTAAAAAATCGATTCTTGGTTCTCTGTATCGATACCACAGTTTAAAAATAAATTTCTTTTTCAAAATATAATTCCAAACTAAGCTAAAAAAAAAAAATAAAACAAATCGATATAAACAATGATAATAATTTAAAAAAAATTTAGTAAACCGCTAGTAACATTTATTACACTGGTCAACAAAAACAAAGAAATAGTTTGTTTCCTGTGACTATTTTGTTGTTTCTAACTCAATCTGATACATATTTTGTAAATATAACAACAAAGTTTCCCTAACAGCTTTTGTTTTTGTGTTATAGCTTACCAACATTATTTAGTATTTTTAAATATTTGTTGGACAGTAAAATATATATTTTTTTTTTTATATCCATTTATTGAAATTTACAACTGTATAAAATATATACATCTAGTAAATGAGTTGATTATGATTACAATAACATGCGAAACTTGAAGAGAACTACTCATCAGTAGCCCTCAAAAAAAAACTTTAAACTAGAAGGTCTCTAGGCCATCTTCTTTTCAGACGCCTCGGAGGGTTATCGGGAATAGAATGGGAAGCAAGTTGAAAGACTAGTGGATTTGTGTGGTTATGGAGTTTACTATGAAAGGATAGGTATCTGGTTTGGGCTAAATCAGAAACATATGGGACATTAAGATCTTTATGGATATGTTTGTTTGTGACAAAGTAAGGAGCATTAAGTATTTTTCGAAGGATTTTGGATTGTAAGGATTGGATACGGGAAGAATTAGAAGGTTTAGTTGAGCCCCAAAGCTCAACTCCATATGTCCATATAGGTCTGATAACTGTCATGTAAATGAGTCTTTTGTAATAAATCGGAAGGTTTGAACGTTTGTCTAGTAAATGTTGAAGAAGTCGAAAACGACGAGCAGTTTCCTGCCTTTTTAATCTCGTATGTGGATTCCAGGTTAAACGTTTGTCTAGTTGGAGTCCAAGGTAGCGGATCTGTTCAACAGGGATCAGTGGGATATTATTAAAGGATATTGTAGGACAAGAAGACGTAGGTTTACGACGTAGGGTAAAGGTTATTTGGTGGGATTTGCTTGGATTTATTTTAATTCTCCAATTTCGACACCATTCTTGAAGGTTGAGGACATGAGATTGGAGTTTTTGTGAGGCAATGAAGGGATCATTATTTACTGATAACACACATGTGTCATCAGCATACGTGGTGAGGACGGTGCTAGGATGGGTCGGGATATCAGCTGTATACACCGTGTAGAGGATGGGACCTAGGATGCTACCTTGAGGAACACCTGCAGTTTGGACGAAGAGGGAAGAATAGGAAAAGTTATGATTAACTTTAAAGTTTCTATCACTGAGATAGGAGCGGATATTAAGAAAGTATGTGGAAGGAAGGAATTTACGGAGTTTGTAAAGCAGTCCCTGGTGCCAGACTCGGTCAAAAGCTTGCTCTACATCGAGAAAGGCTCCTGTGCAGTACATTCCGCGTTCTAATGCTGAAGAGACCACGTCCACCACGCGATGACATTGCTGGATAGTGGAGTGTGAGATTCGAAAACCAAACTGGTGATCTGGGATGATATTGTTGGAATCTAGGATGGGATACAAGCGTTTCAGAATGAGTTTTTCCAGGATTTTGCCCATTATGGGCAAGAGTGATATTGGACGATATGAGGATGGGAGTTCAGGAGGCTTTTTGGGCTTAGGAATCGTCTTTATTATAGATAATTTCCAAGGATCAGGGAAATATGTGGTGCGGAGTACAGAATTATATATATATGTAAGAAATAGGATTGCTTTTCGAGGAAGGAGTTTTAGGATATGGGCTGTAATTAGGTCATGTCCAGGAGCTTTGTTGGAAGGTAATCTGAGGATAATGTTTAGTACTTTTGAAGGATGGAATGCTTTAGGAGGAAGAGACATTTGGAGCGGAATGTTTAGTTCTGCTTCAATACATTCAACGTGAGCAGGATTGATGACGTCAGGATGGGGGTAAAACGTTTTAGAGAGGTGAAGACCGAAATTTTGGGATTTGTCCTCGTCCGATCTTGTCCAGGTTTGAGAGTCTGTTAGGAGTGGGTGATTAAAATTTTTGTAACCAAGGAGTTTTTTCGTTGTTATGCATAATGACTTGTCTGAAGTATTGAGGTTTTGAGTATGGTTATGTAGGGTTTGGATTTTAAACTTTTTGATTTCTGTCTTTAGTTTGTTCGTTAAGTTGTTGTAATTATGTTTGTCTGATGGGTATCTTGTACGGTGCCATTTCGCCCTCGATCTGCGTTTTTCTGTCATTAAAAAGCGAATATGCTGTGGTAAGGTATACTGTTGACTATGAGGATATTTTGGAGGTAAGGTATTTTCAGTTATACTATTTTGTATTGATGATGTAAGTTTGTCAATTGCTGTGTTAATATCTTCTTTTGTTTTAAGGGGAACTTTCAGGTCCAATTTATTTTCTAGATCGTAACGAAATCCGTCCCAGTCTACACGTCCTCTAATCAGTCTGGGAAGGGGGGGTTTAAGAACGGGATTTGAATTTCTTTGCACAGCCATGATTTGTTCTGAGTCTTGTTATTCTTACAATGTGATTTCTATCAATATTGGTACGGATGGCTTGAAACCATGGGGTTAGGCTCACTTTGGAATGAACTTGATAATAATCTCTGCCCTTAGATTGTGACTCCCAGTCATACCTGTCCTGCCATTCTTTTATCGCCTGCTTCTTTATAGCTCTGAGTAGGTCTGGAGTTGGAACTTAAGCATTATCCTTTTCTACTTGTTTATTTCGAGCTACTCTGTCCGCCTTTTCATTACCGGAGAGGCCTACATGGCTAGGTACCCACTGCAAACGAAAAAAATTTGAACCCTATTTATCAATCATATCTATCTATTTTATTTCTCAAAATAAATTAATTAGTTCCAATTTAACTATCAGAAATCAATCAAGACCAAATTATGATAAAAAAGAAAAAACATTTAGATGAACTT
This sequence comes from Euschistus heros, assembly GCA_003667255.2. Lineage (NCBI taxonomy): Eukaryota > Metazoa > Arthropoda > Insecta > Hemiptera > Pentatomidae > Euschistus > Euschistus heros. The sequence goes on from RCWM02000391.1 coordinate 1,036,335, forward strand.
TAATGAAAAACAAGAATAAAAAACATCTTATAATCCTATTACACTGGCCAACAAAGAAAAAATAAATTGTTTGTTTCCTGTGACTATTTTGTTGTTTCTAACTCAATTTGACACATATTTTTTTAAATATGACAACAATGTTTCTCTAACAGCTTTTGTTTTTGTGTTATAGCTTACCAACTTTATTTAGTATTTTTACTTTGATTTTAAATTTTTTTTGACAGTAAAATATATTCTGTTGTTGTTTTCGATATGCATTCGTCCAGGCGTTGTTGTGTGCTTAATCCAGATTGTATTTGAAATATTTGTGCCGAATATATATTTGAAAAAGATAAAAAACCTATATTAGACTTTGTAAAAACTGCATATCATCAATATTTCAAAATAGATTTGTACAATCAGGACAAGCCGTGGGTTCCTCATATCGTCTGCCAAAAATGTGTTGTGTGTCTACGGTTATGGTCCAGCTGGATAAAGATGCAGTGAAGTTCGTAACTTCCATGATTTGGCGAGAACCTCAAAACCATCATGACGACTGCTACTTCGAGGTTGTGAAAATAAACGGAATAATTCCTGGAAATCGAAATCATGGGTCATATCCTAAATAATCTCATCTGTTCAACGATCTCAATTAAAATCTCGAGAGGTACAGCACATCTAAATCCTCTGATGATCCAAATCTCTGTGAACGCGATCAAAATACATCAAGTGATGACTCTGATCCAGATTACAAATGTAGCCTTTGAGAACCTCAACCATTTAATCAGAAACAACAAAATGACTTAGGGTGCTTACAGACTGGAGCTGCGATAAGAGCGAAGAAAGAGAGCAAAGAAAACAAACGTGTGTAGGTAGAGGGAGGCGTTCATAGTGGGGCAGCGCTTCAAAGTCAAGCAAAGATGAGAGCTGCGCTAAGAGCGGAGAAATCAAGTCAGTTTGTTTTCTTCGCTCTTATCGTTGTTCCACATCGCACTAGAATCCAACATTCATCATCAACATCATAAATATTGATGATTTGAATGGCATAGTTTTTATGAAAAAACCTTTATGGGATGAAGTAGCCAGTTCAATGAATTCAACAAGTAAGTTTTATTTACATATTTTCTAATATTTATTTTTATTTCGTTTCCTACCTATATATTTTTTCCGTAGAAAGTACAAATAGGTATATCTATATAGGTAATCCAAAATAAAATTTTCTAGAGGTACATATTATTTCCAATTTTTATCACTCTAAAGTAGGTAATCTGTTTGCACAAACAAAAGTCTTGAAAACATCTCTGACGTGAGTAGCTCTTTCGGTAGGTCTGTTATTTTCTCTTCCACTAGTGAAAGCACTTGATAAATATGGGACTTCGTCAATCTGTGTGCTGTTGCTACCTTCCAAGTCAATTATCATGTTATGCAAGACACAGACGCATTTAACGATTTTGTCCGCCAAATCCAAAGAAGTTTCAATAGGTTTCACAAAATACGAAATTTGGCAGTCATAATACCAAATGCACACTCAACAACTCGCCTCGCACGAGAAAGCCGCATGTTGAAATATTCTTCTTCTGACGTCAAACGACTTCCTCGGGGAGGTTTGTAAGGTTTCAACAGCTTTCTCAGAAGTGGATAGGCGTCGTCTCCTAGAAAAACGTACGAGGCTACAATGCTTGTTGTAGGTAGGACGTTATCACAAGGGATATTTAAACGCCCTGATTCCATCAAGTGGAAATGGGAAGAATTGCGAAATGTCCCTCCATCGCTTTGTTTTCCGTACCCACCTACTTCAATAGCAATGAATTTACAATTCGCATCGGCCACAGCTTGCAAAACTATGGAAAAAAAGTGTTTATAATTATAAAACATAGTCCCTGAATTTGGTGGGCATTTGACACGGATGTGTTTGCCATCTATGGCACCGAGGCAGAGGGGAAAATTCCATTTATCGAAGAATTGTTGAGAAATGTCCTTGAACATCGTTTCGGTTGGTACTTGTATGTGAATAGGTTGAAGTACGTCCCAAATAGCTCCCGCGGTTACGTCTACGATCTTTGAGACAGTGCTTGTGCCCATACGAAAGGTAAAAGCAAGACTTTTGAAAGACGCTCCAGTAGCAAGATACCTGAAACAAATTGAACTTAAATTTAAAAAAATATTAATTCGATTTTTTTAACTATATTAGGTAGGTATTACACAAATATGAAAAAATTAATAGTTTGATTTCAATTGAATTAAATCTCAGTTTTCGTTACTTTATATAATATTAAATAATTTTGTTTATCATTTCAGGACAGGCAGTGAGAGGTAAATGGAAGGCCGTGCGTGACAAGTTTCGTCAAGAATTTCAGAAGAAGCCAGTGCCACGTTCTGGTGACGGTGGTGGGTCACAAGCAGACTGGAAATCGCCGTGGAAACATTTTGACAACCTGCTTTTCCTGCAAGATCAATTCACTGTTCGCACAGCTGGTGGGAATTTGCCCGAACCTGAAGTTCCTACCGATTCATTGGACACAGAGCCTACCGAATATCCTACTGTCTCCAATTGTGAAGAAGTAGGTGCTGAACATTGTCCATCTGATCACAGTGAAACACCAGGTTCATCCCAAAGAAAACGTAAAAGACCAAGTGATGAAGTTGGGCGTGCATTAATTGAACTTGAACAAAGAAAACTGGAATTGGTTCAATTAAGAAGTAAAAGTTCAAAAAAACTGATGAGGACATGGCTTTTTTTCGAAAGTCTACTTCCACATGTCAAACCCCTTCCTCAGGCTGATAAGCTACTACTGAGAATTAAAATTCAGCAACTTGTGTACGACTTTATCACGAAGAGACCAACCAATGCTCGCGGTAACTGTGAAATACAGCCAATCCATTATGCTCATGTCGCACGCACTTCAAATGAACAATTTTCTCGTCCACATAATCCGGATCATGAACTATCAAATCCTTCATTCTGTTGCATCGTATTGTTTTTCAGACATGGCTTTTTTCGAAAATTATTCTGGCGAAGAACCATCCATTTTATATATAATCCCCCTCCTTATTTATTATATATTCCCCTCCTTAATTTTATGTTATGTTATGCATTTTCGTGTTTTATATATTCCTGTATTTTATTGTATTATTTTATTTTTATTTGTAATTGCATTTTAAATAAATAAAAAGGCAAACTTGTTTGCGATATTACTTTGAAAAAAAAAAAATATATATACGTAAATATTCCTTTATAAACCTACCTTGTCTGCTTTAACGTTGAAGTTAATTTTTAGTATATAATTACGTTATTAATATTAAACCTTCATTAATAAAACTTTTACGGTACGAACCTGTATTAAAAATTTGTACTTACCGTAAAGTAACTGCAAGACGTTCAACAGGTAAAATTGGATTTAAAATACAGTTCGGCCACCACTTCAGCAATCTGCGTTGTACTTTACTGAGCAAGTAGTCGAATGTCTTGATATCCATGCTGAAATATTCATAAAATTTCATAGAATCACTTCGAAGTTCTTCATATAAATGGTGGAATTCACCGTGTTCATGTCGCGATTGATTTATTTCGTGAATCCCTTCTACTTTTCGCCCCCCAAGTAAGAACCACAATCTCAATGACGAGTTTTCCGCAAAGAAGTAGTAGTCGTCGTCCATACTCAAGAAGAATTTGAATCACACTGACTCTTCGCTCCACTCTGAAATGCCAACTCTCAGCTCTCTTCGCTCTTATCTTTGCTCTCCTTCTTCGTTCTTATCGCAGCTCCAGTCTGTAAGCACCCTTAGTGAGGGATCTGAACTTACCGAAAGAATCTTCATAATATTTTTAAAAGAAACAAATTTGCTTAATCACGAAACCATCATTACTTTTTTTCGTACCCGAGAAAAGAATCTGATACTGTATTTTTCTCAAGAGAAGGATTTATTCTTTTGTAACAATGTTGGTGGTATTTTGCAACAGATGAGTTTAATAAACTACAAGCATATGGATTGGTGTATTTTTATGGACAGCAGCGGAAGAATATTAAAGTGTGTTTTGCTCCATAGCAGCACAAATATTTAATGTAATAAAAGATCATTTGATAATAATGTTCAATAAAATTTTGTTAACATTATGCATTAATTTTCTTACATTTTTTAATCAAAACAGTAAAACTTTATATATCACAAAATAAAGCTGTTAGCAATCTGTCAGTATTTTTTTCATAGTCAGGGGCTTTGAAATACCCAATAACAATAAAAAAAAAAAAAAAAATGAAGGAAACAAAAATTGCGTTGACCAGTGTTATCCATAGCATATAATATATGTTATTAATATGTAATATGTAATAATATTTGAAATTTTGAAGCAGGAACATGATTCTAATTCTGCTAAAGCATTTTCATCAGACAAATTATCTGAGAACCGATGAAAAAATAAATAAATAAAAATAAAGATAGTACCCGGTGGCACCCCTACCTTGTTTTCTACTTACCTACTATTATGTAAGTAGGTCTACACCAGAGATGGGCAAACGTTTTAAGGGGAGGGCCGGATGAAATAGAAAAACATCTAGGCGGGCCAGTTGAAATAGAAAAATATCTAGGCTGGCCGAAAAAATTGGACAAAACAAAGTTTTACAACTAATAAACTTTATTTGTGTCTTTATCTCATTACGCTCAACTTATATGGCACAACGGTAGAAGATCCGGAACGCAACAAGAAGAAAACAATCATTCTATTCTAGCTTTGCAGAAAATAAATTTTGCCTTATGTATAATTGTGTGTGGCCATGTCGCGGGCCGTGATCGACTAGCCCGATGGGCCGCACAAGGCCCGCGGGCCGTAGTTTGCCCATCACTGGTCTAGACGAACTAATGTCCGTAGCCTAAAAACTACATTTATTCTTTTTGCCTGTTTGTGTTATATATATAACTTTATCATATAAATATATATCTGATAAATAAAATATCGGTTTTTTAACGCCTAACCTCACATCAAGTCACATTTTATCAACCGTTTCATAAAAAAACTGATGGAGAATCTCCCTGACGCTGGATATAGACGTAATATATTAATTAGTTTATTTTTTAACGCTACGAAAAAAAAAATTATATTTTCCTCATTCATTATCATTAAATGATTCCAACCTTGCGATTCCTAAAACCTAGGGGGCGCTAGAGGTCAAGGGGCGCGGCCCCGCAAAGAAATAAATTACAAAGGAATGTAAAATATAAAATTAATTAAAAATGTAATTAGGTCTTTCTAAACTAGTATTAAAATAAACTTCGCTTTTAACAGTTTTTTATTATTATGTCATATTTTTTTTGTCATATATATATATATATATCTGTACTAATGGGCACAATGTCACACAAAACTGTTTCCTATATTTACCTCTAAATAAAAAAATACCGTATTATTCTTCTTACAATACCACAATTAATTATAAACATTTATAGAATAATTTCTTTCAGACCGGCCAATCAAAGCTATCTTAATGTTCTCCGCTACAACTAAGTCAAGAGCTACTTGACCAATTACCTAATCCTTGAACTTGTCGAGAGCTTCTGGTCTACCTTAAAAAATAATCATTCTCGACAACTGGTGACCTTTACGTGAAGAGCGATCCAAGTAAGGCAATGCCTGCAAGCCCTGGCTTCTCCGAGTCCCAAATCACTTCAAAATCGGTACTAGACTACCAAATAGGAGCCTTTGGTGGGCCGACTACAAGACTACCAGTCTTTTTCAAATCCAACCCGGAATTGTGGTTCTTACAAGCAGATGCTGTGTTTGCTACTTCACGTATAACCTCTTCGAAGATCAAATTTCAGACTGTAGTCGCGGTCCTAACCCAATTGGCTGACCTATTGGCAGTTACGGAAGAAGATCCCTACGACGCACTCAAAAGACGTCGCGTTTCGATCTATAGTCCAATTCTGCTAAAATTAATAAATTATTAAGTGATACGCAGCTGGGGAGCCAAAAACCCTCTCAGTTATTTAGATGTATGCTGCTATTGGCAGGTACTTTGACGGGGGAATCTATAGTGAAGACCCTGTGGCTAAGAAAACTACCTAATAGAGTTCAGGAAATTTTGGCCGCTACGAGCCAAGATGATTTAACACAAAATAAAAACACTTTATTTTATAATGATAACTACCAAACTGGGAAGGTTACAATGAAAACATTATTAATAATTTTATACAAAACTGGTTGCTATCGCAACACATAAAAGTAGTCTGTTAAAGACAAAAAAAATGCTTAGTAGGTACCGCTACAAACTGAAGAAGAATGGGTAACGATATCGTAGCACTACTCCACCCCATCCATCGTCAAACCCGCAAAGCGCCTTCTACCCCTATAAACCGAACCATTGTGATTTTAGTAACTTTAAAAAAAAATTTAAATTATAAAAACTCATTCACCCCAATATTATTATTTAACATTTTTTTTTTCCACGTACCGGCCTTAGCGACCACGCGAATATCATTCACATCTTCCTAATTCTCTCCTTCCTTCTCTCTTCTCACCTTTTCTTCATTCTTTCCGATTGCTCCTTCCTTCTTTCTTCGGTCCACGCTATTCCTTTTCTCGCATCCACAAGAACCTTGATTACATTTAGTTTTTTCCTGTATTCATCCCTATCAAAACAGTCCTGCTCTGTTATTCCCAGTTTCTCAGTTTCCTCTTTCATCTGTTTGATATATCCCCCAGAACTCTTGCATCCTCTGATTTTAAAGAAGATTTCTCTATTTAATCTTTCTGGGCCCCATCCTCACCATATGCCCATAGAACTTTAATCTTCTTATTCTTATGTCTGTTTCCAGATCATTTATATCCTTGTAAATTTCTTTTTTATTAGGTCTCAACCTAAAACCTTCTTCTGTCTTCTTCGGTCCGTGAATTCTTCTAAGTATCCCTCTTTCTATGGCTAACAATTTCCTTAGGCTGGGGGAGGGAAGATGTTTCCATTCCATATACGAGTAGTATAACCGATTTGACGACTGTATTATAGTGCCTTATCTTAGCGTTTATTTGAAAGGCTTCTTTTATTATACAGATTCCTTGTCGCGAAGCTTAGTCTTTCCAGTTTGCTATTTTTTTCTTTCACACTTTCCTTCTTAGACCCATTGGTTCTTATAATTTCCCCAAGGTACTTGAATTTATTTGTGACTTTAATGCTACCATACTTTGCCTCTACTATTTCCTTTAGAAAATTTCTGTCGGTAGCCATGAATTCTGTTTTCTCAAACGATATTGTAAGCCTGCCTTTTCAGCAATTTCCTTTAAAGTAGTCAATTGGTCAATTGCTTCGCTTTATTTATTATTTAATAATTATTTATTATTATTATTTAACATTATACAATTATAATATTTTTTAATTAGATGGTTAATTATATATTTAATTTGGCTCAAGAAAAGATTAATTAATAATTTTATTATTTGAAATTTGCCTGAGCAGGCTAATAATCTAAGAAGGAAAACCGTACACATTCTTTATCAATAAGAAATCGTTTACATAAGTAACAGTTTAAATTTGTATTAAACCCCCCCCCCCCCCCCCCCCCCTTCGTGGCTTCATAATTTCAACTAATAATTTAAGTTTTATTTGTTTATCGGTATTAAATCTTTTAATGAAATATGCAATTGAGCATTATCTCTCCAATGATATTTTCACGCATAGCAGTAATTTTTAACCTGGTTAAATCTGAACTCATTGAGTGGTTGAATATTACGTAAAAGCATAATCAGACATCCAATTTTGAATTTTAAGCTCTGAGTTTAATAATTTAACATAATTAGAAGACATAAAAATTTCAAAACTTATGCTTTTGTGGATAATACGGCTTTTTCACTCCTTGCTTGCTTTGGACGTGGTGCGAAAAAAAAAAGCTTTGAGCCTGATTACCAAAGCGGTAAATATTACTTTGGTAGCGGCTCTGCAGATACTAACAAACTGTTGTTGTATCTCTACAAACTAGGAGAGAACAAGCCTCATTGAAAGGGTAAAGCGGCTTGGTCTGAACCACTGGGACCGGCAAGAAAAGTCTGCACTCCGTCTGAAGAGACAAAAGCCGTTAGCTGTAAAAGTTAGCGAACTGTTAAAGGAAAAATTAGGTTAACGTTTGTTGGTTATGTAGAACCAGAAGCGGAGGCGCGAGTGATCATAACCCATCCAATTAGTAAACTTATAAACCAACGCAACACTTAAACTTTTGTACTCTCTTTTAAATAGAAATCATTACTTCATCACAGAACTATCTTAGTATACAAAACCATGATGCAGCCCCTACTGACCTACTCCTGTCCTGTATGGACATTCTGTACTCCAGAATTCTGCGTATGGCGGTTAACGCACCCTGGTTTATAAGGAATTACTAGCTTCACCGGGAACTGGGAGTTGATAGACTCGAAGAGGTCTTTAACAGGCTCTCAAGGCGACACCATAAACTTTTCCACGTCGCATCTGGAGCTCTGGAGTATAACTTAGGAACCTCAATCACAAGAAGATATTAGTAAGCATGGGACAATCTGCAGTAGATACGGATTGGACACACAGATGTTTTGTATTCTAGGAGGATTATTAACAATCTAATAAGCAAAAGGGATCCAGGAGACATAACAATGTGGACCGAGACATATTGGTCTTCCGGGAGTAAAACTGAACTGGAAAAAAAAAATTACAAAGTAATTGTATAAAGAAGAGCCATAAGCCATTGTATAAAGAACCAAGATTTTTAGTTTTGATTGCGGATTTGAGGAAAAATACAACCGCTTCATTTTGGTTTAGGTTAATTCAATTCTAAACAAATGATTAGATTTTAGAGGAAACTACCTCTATAGATTTTTCCACACAAAAATTGAAGTCAGATTCTAACTCAGCACCCTCAGAAACATTGAAAAACGTGTTTACTCAATAAAAACAAAAAATATCATTTTTTTCACCCTCTTCGAGGAAAATGAAATTTTTAAACCGATTATTGGTTACTTGCCTTTAAATCGCCATTACTTTGTCACGCGATTTACAAGTTGGTATCGCTGGAAAGAGGAAAGCCTCAGCTTTCTTTTGATGTATATAATTGCAAAATTCGATTAACAAAAACCTATTAAAAACATTGGACCTTCCGAAAAACATTTTGATTTTTAACTTGAGTTTGAAACCAGATAGGCTGATGAAGCCTAAAACATTTCAAGCGTATAACCACCCTATATTTTGGGTTAAAAAATAAAGTTGATACGTTTAACTGACTAAACGTAATACATGTTTTTGTCAATTTAAACAATCATTGTCCGGCAATTTTTGAAGCTTATAAATTTTAATTGTTCTATTTGGATAAAATTTTGTATTTAAGGGTTCTTTTGGATATTGAACTCGAATCCGATGTCGGTTCTAGTGAAAAAAATATATTGAACGTATTTCACTTAAAAAATTTTAGTTTTTTACACCATGAACTTCTCCACGTCACATCTAGAGCTCTGGATATAACTTAGGAACCTCAATACCAAGAAGATATTAGTAAGCATGGGACAGTCAATCTGCAGTAGATACGGATTGGCCACACAGATGTTTTGTATCCTAGGAGGATTATTAACAATCTAATAAACAAAAAGGGATCCAGGAGACATAACAATGTGGGCCGAGATATATTGGTCTTCCGGGAGTAAAACTGAACTGGAAAAAAATTACAAAGTAATTGTATAAAGAAGAGGTCAAACATTAAGTCTGCAGGAAATTTTGGTATGCTTCAGAATGAAGAAGGAGCATGATTACCTGCAGCGACATCTGCAAAGGATTATAACTGTACAGAGGATGAAATGTATCAACTGTAGGTCCCAGGGCACCCGGCTTTGCCTGACGTCCATTCTGACAAGCGTAAAGGCCGGTTTACAAGCTACGTCTTATTGTACTTTTTGTCGTGGCGTGTAAAGAGCAAAACATACGTCTTGTCGAATCGAAATGAAATCCAAAGTCAGATTGAAGAACTGATATGAGAAGCATCATTTTGCGAAAACTTATAGGACAAAACATAACGTGTAGACACATGTTAGACAAAACATTCGATCTTGGCTCAGTTCTTGACTAACTCCACTCCGGTTCGCTTCCTTATCCCCAAAACAACCTTTAGCAATAATGTCAAACTTGTGGCAATGCACCCACGATTTTCTCGTGGAATTCATTGAAATGTATAAAAGTTTTCCGTGTTCGTGGCAAATAAAAAAATAAAGACTGTAGTGACCGTAATAAAAAAAACAAACTTTGCGTATGAGAAACTTATAAAAAAAACTACAAAGAATAGACACGATGGAAAATAAAGAGATTGTAAAAAAAAAAAAAAATAAATAAAAAAAAAAATAAACTCGTTGAGATCGTTTACAAAAAAAAGAGTTGTAGAAATTTCGATTCGACAGGACATACGGTTTGCTGTTTACCGGATTTGCCCTGTCCGACAAAACGTACAACTATATGGGCAGTATCACTAGGGCAAAAATGTATTGGGCTGCCTTAATTTATTATTAATTAATTATAAATAATATTAATATTATATTATATTATTATCTCTTTATTTATTAGATAAGTTTTTTTTTTAGAATAAGTTGATATCGTTTTTTGTTAGATTAACATTATAATAAATATTGCTAAATAAAACCTGAATTTCTTCCTTACTAGGAAAAACAAAAGATCATGGACCGGTCAATCTATATCAGTGTTGGTATATCTAAATCAACTTTTGATTAATTTAAAAAATGTTCTCAACCTTTTCCTTATTTTGATCAATTTACATTTTTTAATTAAAAGAATCAAATCATTAAAATTAAACTTACAATTAATGATAGTTCAAAATCCACAAAGTTGAAAGAAAGGGTATTTTTTTTTTTATAGAACTTTTATTGTGTGTTTATTACAATCCGCCACAAATGTGGGCAATAGGTAATATAGATGGCGTATGATTACATTCGCACATTATGTACAAACCTTTTTCACGGATACCTGTGACATTGTCAATGTTGGAAATATTTTAAGTATTCCTGATATTGATAAAATAAATTATTTATAATTATATCAGTAAAAATATCAACACAAATGAAAACCAGTATTTAAAATTTTTATATGTGTCTATACAAATTTGTATAAACTTACCAGTTCATTAGTGGACTTAAATAGTTAACCGAGAGAACTCCTCCTTATATATATTTTATCTATCATTTATTTTTAGATTAATTCATGTATTTGTATGTGATAAGTGTATTTTTATTTAATATTTTTTCCCATTGTGTAAATTGATTCAGAAATGTCTGGGAATGAACCAGACTCGCATTTGTACAAGAATTTTCTTATATAAATAAAATGATCTATTTATTTCGCAATTAGATATATCTTTATAATTCATACTAACTGAAGCAACGTTCAGCCCAGACCACTTGAGTTCGAATAATATTGTCCGAGTAAACAGCCCATTTTCCTGGAGAATGTTTTGTTTTATTTTTGTTATCTCATTTTCTAAAATAAAAAAAATATTCATTAGCAATCTAGCTGATTATAAGGCTGACCTCTTCCCAAAAAAAACCAAAAGCTAATTATTTCACAGTATTTTTGTTATCAATACATTTTTTATCTTGAGGTCTTGATACCCAATGCTCCGATGGGCAGTTTTGATTACACAACCAGCTGCCACCGCCTTAAATCCTGATTCCAAAGATAAAGCAAAGGATATTTAATACCTCTTCTTCCTTGTTTTCCGTTCAGAACTGTATATGAGCACACATCAAGCTGTGAGTACACCAGAGTATTTAACAATTTGCTTCTAGTAATATGCACTTTATCCCTCTGATAACATAATTCTCCACCTATTATCGGTATCTGATCTATTTGATTTATTTTTTTAAAAGATATCGCGTTTACCAATTCTATTATACTTACAAGGTGAGAACACAGTCTCCCGGATCTTGTTGCCAAATTCTTTGGAGGTTCCTGGTCAAATAATATTACACACGTATTTACGTTCCGACCAATGGGCCCTAGAAGCCCAGAAAAAAAAATAAAATAGCATTAAAATAATTTATTTTATATCTCGAGTTTAACAAATGATATCGACATGATTCTTGAACCAAGATTTTAGTTTTGATTGCGGATTTGAGGAAAATACAACCGCTTCATTTTGGTTTAGGTTAATTGAATTCTAAAAAAATGATTAGATTTTCGAGGAAACTACCTCTATAGATTTTTCCACAAAAAAATGATGTTAGATTCTAATTCAGCACCCTCAAAAACATTGAAAAACGTTTATTCAATAAAAACAAAAAATATCATTTTTTTTCACCCTCTTCGAGGAAAATGAAATTTTTAAACCGATTATTGGTTAGTTGCCTTTAAATCGCCATTACTTTGTAATGCGATTCACTGGTTGGTATCACTAGAAAGAGGAGAGCCTCAGCTTTCTTTTGATGTATATAAATGCAAAATTAGATGAACAAAAACCTATTAAAAACATTGGACAATCCGAAAAACATTTTGATTGAGTTTGAAACCAGATAGGCTGATGAAACCAAATACATATCAAGCGTATAACCACCCTATATTTTGGGTTAAAAAATGAAGTTGATACGTTTAACTGACTAAGCGTAATTCAACAAACATTGTCCGGCAATTTTTGAAGCTACATAAAAATATTATAGTATGAATTATAAACATGAATGAACTCTTAGTCGGTTAAATGTATCAACGTTTATACCTAAAATGTAGGGTAGGTAATACGCTTGAAATGTCTTTGATCATCATCATCACTCGAATCCGATGTCGGTTCTAGTAAAAAAAAATATATTGGACGTACTTCACTTGAAAAAATTTTTAGCTTTAGCACTGTAAAATGTGATAAAAAATGTTTTTAGCCCAAGAATTCCATTTCAGCACCCTCAAAAACTTAGGAAACGTATGTATGTATATAAATAAATAAAACAAAATAAATATAAATATATATATATATATATATATATATATATATATATATATATATATATATATATATATATATATATATAGCTAAATAAAATGTTCGCGGGACTGAGTTTTTAAAAAGAGATTTTATTGAGAAGTACATACATTATATCAAGCAAAAGCACAATCTTAAAGCCTATTACAAAACTTCGTGGAACAAACTGACATCATAACGGGTAGAGGCAGAGTGTCGCCGGACGAAGGTGGGGGTGCCCCTTTTATACAATTATCTAGGAGAGGGGATAGTGTACATTTATTTATTATCCCTTAATACCATTGGGTTTCTATAACTTCTCCCCCCCCCAAGTTCCGAGGTCTCCGATGGAACAAATATCTTAGTGTAAATAGGTAAGATTCTATACAATAAAAATAAAAGGTTTGGACCTTATACATTTCTCAATACCTTTTACACTAAGTCATAACATTGCAATAGATAACATTCTATAAACAAAAGGGATTGGACCTTATAATTTAAGTTTATACAAAAATAAAAGGATTATAACTTGTGTACTAAGTTTAGGATTTGTACTATCTATAGTTTTAAATAAAAAGATTAAACTCTGTACTGAAATACAACTATCAGCTTCCTATAAACAAAAGGATTAGACTTTGAACTTCCTGTTTATGAAGTCAGGATCTGTACACTTGCAAAATAAAAGGATTAAACCTTGCCCATCTCCTAATATTAACAATAAGCTTAAACTATAAAATGTTTATACATTGCAAAATTCCTTACATGCTAAAGTACAATTTTCCTTATAACTAAAAGGTAACAGGATATTTCTTAATACTAAACAATTCATATTTATACATTATTTAAAACAAAAGGACAAATAAAATAAGAGTCTTTGAATCAGTTTCCTCTATTGCAAATAATACTTTTAGCTTCAAAATTACTCAATTAAAATAATAATATTTTAAATCAAAATAATAATTCAAACACTCCTTTACAATAATTACAATTAATAATAATTTCAAAAATAAAATACACACTTTCCAATGATCAATCAAAATAATATTTCAAGACAAAATAATAGTATCCTTTATGATAGTGACTTCAAGATATTAATTACAAAATAGATCGGACAGAATATTACTGTGAAATAAAATAATAATTTGAATGATCTTTTACATTATTAACATTGAATATAATATTTTACAACAAAATACAAAAGTCCGACTTTATTAAAATAACTACAGCATTGTCAGTTTAATACAGATAATTCTTTCAATATAACATAAACATTAATCCTAATACCATTGCATTTATTATTTTTTAAAATAAAAGATTTTTAAAACATTTTTATATCGTTTAAATAAAATTAAATATTTTTAATCAGAACCACTGTCTGAATCGTAATTATCCGAGACATCCGAAATATTCACGCGAATGGATTCATTATCGTCGTCCGAAATAGATTGTTTCCGTTTTTTCCGTTTTTTCCTATTGGGCCTTTAATATTGTCGATATGAGTTTTAATTGGTCTTTTGTCTTTTACTACTACATTTACCTTTTTAAATTTGTCTCTACTTTTTATTTTCGCTTGGGTATTTTTTCCAAATATTCTGTATCCCTAATTGTTTCTGAATATCTAAGGGTCTTCTCTATTTTTATTTAATTTTTCTGTCCTTGTCTCTTTTTCGTCATTTATTTTAGATCTAATTATTTATGTAATAATTGTTGGTCCTTATGATATTTTATAAGTATTATGTGTTCTGTCAGGTCGATGTTTTCGTTTGATTCTAATCTGGAGGTTCCAAAAAGTAATTTCATTAGGAGTTAATTTAATTTATTGTTCAAGGTATTATTATACGCTATTACCGCTAATCATTAATTTTTGTTGCATCGCAACATTTATACTTTTCTTTCCTATTATTCTCAATAATTCGTTTAGGGTAGAGTGGACTCTGTTCACTAATCCCAAAGAGTTTGAGTGGGCTGGCTGAGGTGTAATGTAAGATAAATTAATTTTCTGCGTCACAAACTGTTTTACTAAATTATTTTTTCGTGCCTTATTATTAAAATTTAAAATATCTCCTATCATTTAATTTGTAAATTTTGTCGTGACTATTACAAACTGATAAAAATGAGATATTTTTCTCAGAGGTTTGAACTGAATATTAACCCAAAATTACTTGTGATAAGTCTAATTTAAATTTGTGAAGTGTTAAATCCATTACCAATCATATTAATCAGTCTGTTCACGCTAAATTCATTTTATAAATGCACTAAGCAATGTTTATAACACGTTATATTCCGAACATTCTGTAAAAACCATTAAATAAGCAAGAATTAAAGATCGAGACGTTCATGTAAAACTTTATGAACTTTTTAACCAAACAATAACAATAACGGGACTCACGAGAGATTTTTAAAATGCATCATTGACTTTAAACTAACACTGTTGACCAGCTTGTTTATCCTCTTTAGTCTTTATATCTAATATTGTCGATTCTAGTGACTAATAGAACATGAAATTACATCCACATGATCATCAACATCGTTTCGTTTATAATTGAATCGTTAGACTAATAAAGTCAAAATAACATAATTTATATTTACAGATTCTTTTAGCTTTCGTTGAGAACGAGGGTAATCTGTTTAAACATGCCAAGCATAAATAGAAAGTTAAACATATCGACCACGACAGTACCAACCGTTGAACCCTAATTATTAACGTCTATAGTAACGAATATATGATCAAAGTTATACAGTATTATCGAAGTACGTAATGGGTAATATATATATCTCGTAAAAGGTCTAATTACATTTACATACCAATATTAGTATCAAATAGGATCATTATGAGTAACGTTATTTCATTAATTTATTCTTATTAAGTGATTATTTAAGAATTAATGATACGATTTTCTGATTTGTTTAGCATCCCTTACGACTCTTTTCAGAATACGTAAAGTATTAGGATCATCTAAGTATAACCCGAAAAACATCGTCAATGAGAGCGCAACATAAAAACTAAATGTTGCTCCCAACATTCTAAATGAAACATTACGTAATAGTTATAATTGTACGAGATAATAAGTTAAAACGTGTATTATAGTAATTAATGCTAATATTAATAAAATTTAAGTATTAACAAAAACTGGTATGAATATAAATTTATAAAGTTACAGAGAGTATCAGATTGAAAATACAATCGTTTAATTCTATTGTGTAAATCTCTATGC